>PNEQ01093561.1:0-36493 GCA_003012365.1 Medauroidea extradentata | reverse complement strand
GAATTTGGAAAATCCAAAAACAACATGGCGGACTCAAAAACAAGATGGCGGACAGTGACGTCATCCAAGATGGCGGGCAGTGACGTAATCCAAGATGGCGGACAGTGACGTCACGGCGGCCATGTTGATTGCGTCATCAGGGACCACAGCACCACTGCCCCAAGCCCCCTGTGCCAGATCTCTCATTTTTCTCCTACTTGTAGAACTTCTTTACTTAATTTCATAATAATTAGACAAAGAGAAAAGAAAACTGTTCATAATTTCTCTCACAGAGATAACGACATTATTTTGCCTAACATGATTATGAAACAACTCGTTATATTTACTTTATAACAATATTTGTTTGAAATACTTTCAAATTGCTAAGATAATTTAAAAATGACTAAATTGTCAAAATAAAATGAAAATGGAGTTACATGGTTTTACAGTTAGGGTAACGATGTACGGTTATTCGAAAACGACTAACATGCTTGAGGGACGTCTGCTTATGAATATTTTTCAAAGAACGTTTCATGTTTGAATACCCATTTCATGTTATCCATGAATCTATGAAAATTGTTTCCTAGTGATCGACATACAGCCAACCTAAAACAGAAAAACTGTCCACGAAAATATATCTCCACCTCTGCGACATTTCTTCAACGGAGTCAGAGACAATATATACGGAGTCAACAATCAGTGTTCCAAGAGTCTGCTTTTAAGCATAGATATGACAATGTGAAAAAAACGCTTTATTTTAGTCCCCTTACTTTTTTGCTGCACAAAATAAACTACACAGAAAAAGTAAATTTTAAATTATAAAGAAAAATGTGTAGTTTTCTTTGATAATAAAAGTTTTTGTCTTCAGCAAATTACTGACCACTGAAGAGTTCATGCCAGTTCGGGAATATATTTAAATCGACCATGAAATAAATGTTTATTTCATCGTGTTGCACTGTGTCTATAATATGTCTATAATCGCAACAGTGGCTCTTCTGTCAGTTTGTACTTGCAGATAAACTTTATTGACGTAGTACTACTATTTCGCGTCATTGTGATTCTGGAATAAAGTGCTATACCAAAATCGCTAATGGCATAGACTTATTAAGAGTTTCGCAAACAAAATGGGTAAGGTCACGAAGTTTTGGGTGCGAATTTTTCCCTACGATATTTTGTATTTGGTTGGGCAATTGAGCCAGGGGCGTAGCATCAATTTGGTAGGCAAGTGTTCATTGCCACCGTCCCTTTATCCGAATCCTTGAAGCATGGGCAAACCTTCGGCAATCCTCCTGTCTACATACACTCATTTTGCATGTTTTTTTAATTTAATTATACAATGAACACTTAAAAGTTATTTTATGAAAGCAAAACTGTATTATTCAAGATGGTGACCCCGTTGTACCTCCTTAAGAGGGCGTGGTGCATAATTCAACGCTTAAAACATTAATCTATAACTGTAGGTTTGTTGAAGCCAATTTGCAAAAATTAAACAATAGCAATCCTAGACAATAGTTTTAACCAACGATTTAAACAAAATGGTTTTTTGTGTTACGAACTTCTGAGGCACAATCTCTGAAGCCGGAACCTCGTGCATATAACTGCGGCGCAAGAGATCACGCGTAACGAATGAGAAATTCTGGATAAATATTTACTCATAAAGTTGGCAAATACCATTATCTATTATTGTCATTGAGTATTTCATCTAAATTGGCTTCGAAAAATGGTTAGAAATCGATTGATGTTTTCAGCATTTATTTATCTACCACGCATTCTTAAAGATGAAGATTAGAACAACAGTTGTTACATTTGTCCCCATCTTGGAAATCTGAGTTGTGCCCTTGACTTATTCTTGAACCAAATTGGTCGATGGCGAGTGCCATAAGGGCGAAGTGCGTATTGGAAGGTTGCGTTGGCCGCGACCTTGTCGCCTCGGGACGTCTCACCGCGCTTGGGTCTTCTGGTGCCTCATCCTCGTACACTGCGCCCAGTGGGTGGTGATGGACCAGGAGGGAGGGGATCGCGATGACCCCCTCCCTCAGCGGCCTCGCGGCTAATGTGTAGCCCCCTTAACCCTTCCCCACAAACTCCTCTCCTGTCCCGGGAAACACGGCTCTGTGATGGCGCCTCCAGGCAGACACCCCTCCCCTCCAGTAATTTAATCTAATGTGGGGTAATTGCATGTTTGGAGATGCTCTGTAATTTGTGACATCGTTTCGGGAATGAAATCAGGTGCGTGGCGATGCTGCGCCGCTTCTTCCGGGCAAGGGGGCTTATGGCGCGCGTGGCCCTCGACGCAAGGTCGGGCCAAGTTTTTAACGTCCGCTAAACAGGGGGTTCGGGTTAAATAAAAATAGCCAAGCGCGAGGAGAGCGCGCGTCTGAAGGGTTGTGGGGATGATTTCTTTAGTGGGTCGGGGAGAGGTGGAGGATTCTGGGCGAGGTAAGGGAGGGACGAGAGAGTTTTATGGCCTGTAACTACTCTTCGTCCTCTGCACAAACGATCTTGTAACGTACAGTGAGTGCAGTTTAGAGAGGCGCCGGTGGGCGGAAGAATTCACCAACGGCCAGGGAAAAATCCCTGCGCACAATCTTTGCTGTACTTCCTGACAAACAATAAGAACATAATTTTAGAGTGTTCCCGGTAGAGTGAGTTGTCTTCGAGAACGCCTTGTTACTACTAATAATAGTAATAATAATATATTTAATGCTGGACCTCAGAAGTTGAACTCTGAGTGCAGTGCAGTCTGAGACTATTTATTTCTTACATCGATATGGGTTTTATTGAAGTGTGGCAGAAAATTACAAATTCGTTGATATTAAAAAAAAAATAGCAATGGTTTAAGAATTGCTATTTTACAGTGAATAACTTTAAGGAAGAATCTCCAGATACAGATTATATTATGGTTTTTTTATGAATTAATGGGTTGGTGAAATAAATACTCCAGTACTCCCAAACATACAGCGCAATTGCACACAGTAAAAAAATTTCATCAAAAAACAAATTTTATATCAGGAAAAAAATTCTGTCATTAATTATGGAACACACAGTGGGACTCTTCGTGAACACACGGTGTCCGTAGCACCAGAAATCCGACTAATTTTTGGTGGAATAGTTTTGCACCAACTTGGTTCATTGTCTCACGCTCTGCTTTGTAGTTATTGGATGTCTGTGCAGAGGCGTCACTTCTTTGACTGTACCAATGAGAGAAAGATTACTGAGACACCACATTCTGTGATTCACAGGTAGAACACCAAGACGCATCATCGAATCACTTATAATGAAGCAGAGTAACCCTAACAGATGTGTACGAGTGCGTGGTAGATAAATAAACGATGAAAACATCAATTAATTCCTACGCTTTTTTCGAAGCCAATATGGATAAAATACTCAATGACAATCCTAGATAATGGTATTTGCCAACTTTATGAGTAAATATTTGTCCAGAATTACTAATTCGTTCCGCGTAATCTCTTGCGCCGCAGTTAAATGCACGAGGTTCCGGCGTCAGATTGTGCCTCAGTAGTTTGTAACGCTGGAAACAGTTTTCTTTAAAACGTTGGCTAAAACTATTGTCTAGGATTGCTATTGACTAACTTTCGCAAATTGGCTTCAAGAAACCTAGAGTTACATATTAATGCTCTTAGCGTTGAATTGTGTACCACGCCCTTTTAAGAGGCTTAGTCGCCTCTTCTGTTAATATTCGTTATTGTTTAATGAATTAAGGATGTGACGAATAACTGGTAATATTTCTTTATAGAAACATTACATTGTACTGTTAGTTGCGTATTATTGGATGACATTGGTATTGGGTGTTATTTAGTGTTTATAATTTGGCGAGAAAGATTTTTTTTTGCTAAAATTTAAATTAGCTTAATTATTTCATAATTGTGCTGTAGTGTTGCGGATACAATGTACGTAATGAAGGATATAGTAATTAGCTACGTCTCTATTAAAATATTTTGAAGTAAATCTTACCAAATTTTTAATCAGGTTGGAACTAAGACAAATCCACCATAATAAATTATAGGCTACGTGCTGTTAAGGCATTAACTGTAGTAAATAAAAAAAATTTTGTCAAAAGAATTAATTAACTCTACGCATAATTAGTGCCTGGTTCGTGGCAACCCGCCAATGAAACAATCTAACGATCCTAAGATTTGAGGTCTCCCTCCATCAACGTAGCCTTAATTAACCCACAGAGACTTTCAAGTCTTTGAACGATTTGCTTGGAGAGTGAAAAGTCGCGAAAATATTTAGTACCAATATAGTTGCTAAAACACCATAGCATGCACAGTAAAAAATTTTTTTCTACTTTTGCAAAAAAATATTTGGAAACTAGTTTCCAAAAGTGTTTTTGTAAATTTACAAAAATATTGTAACATTTAGAGGAAACACTTATAAATATACAAATGTGTCTGTATATGTACAATTAATTTTGTATATTTACAAAAAGAAAATAATTGCACAATTACAAATAAATTATTTATAATTTTACAACAATTATTTAAAAACTCACAAATTATTTTTTTGGCGACCAGTTTCCAAGAAATTTTCTTGTAAAAGTACAAAATATTATGTAAAATGTTACAGGCCGTCAAAGGTTATTTTGTTTTACATGAAAAACTCTGCTAAAAATATAGAAACATATTCCCCACATGTGTTTGTAACATTAAACCCAGTTTAATGACTTGCGACATTTTTGTTGTCGTGCCTAGACTGATAAATGTTTCGACATTAGTTTACAAGCTTCTTCTTGATGTGTCGAGCCACTGATTTTTGGTGAGAAAAATTTTGCCTTAGCTGGTTTTAATGTCTTACGTGTACACCTGCAGTTCAGCTTCATTAACTAGCAGAGTGTTTTTGTGCGGAGACGTGTATTATGCCATTCAAAACAAGTTTTTTTTTTATTTTTAAATTTGAAAAGAAATAGTATTGTCCAGTTCCTTGTATGACCGGACAACGGTTATGCATTACTTAGGGAAATGAATATTTCACTAATTTAATGCTCTGCATGTTATAGCTAGACTATTTGTCCAGTAGCTGCTACTCAGTGGAACAGCAGACAATGAACGAATAGACGAGGCTTGATTATGCATATTACAATGTATTCTAGCTTACATATCATTGAATTCGCGAAATTTTCCAGTCCCTAGTTATAATCCACTATCCTGTGTACGGCCGTAGAACAAGTCTTGACACTCGCCTGGAAACTTGACCCCCTTGTTGTTTGGCTGCAGTTCACCAAGTTACCGAGTGTGTTGTGCGTCTTTGGCGCTGCACTCAGGACGGTCGGGCTCAAACACCGCCCACTTACCTCCCACTCGTTTCAATTTTTTACATTATAAAGATAAATAGTTTATCAAAACGTATTTTTTTTATCAATTTATGAAATACTTCCTTAGTTCACAATCCTAAGGCATAGCTCCAGAAATCTTTATTTACTTTATAATATAAACAATGAAAAAAAAAAGTGGGCGGAGTTTTAGCCCTACCGCCCTGATTGCCGCGCCAAAGATGCACAACTTTCTCGGTAACTAGGTGAACTGCAGCCAAACAACAAGGGGGTCAAGCAAAATACAATGGTAGATAGGCGAGTGTCCAGACCTGTTCTATGACTGCGGTGCTGTGTAGACTCAAGCCACGACCATTTGTCCATTCTCTGCTACTCGCTGCAACAACAGACAATAAACTAATAAACCGGGCTTGAGTATGCGACAGTTATATCTGCTGTATCTAACATGCGAGTCACTGAACTTGGGAATTTTAACCGTCCCTAATCACGGTTTAGATGTCTGAAGACAGTCATATAGGTAGAGCCAGTAATTTTTGGTGAAAAGAATTCTGCAACACTTTGTTTCAATGCCTTATGTGCATACCTGCAACTCTGGTTCGTGGTTATTGGCAGAATATAATAGGGAAGAGGCGTGGATCATTTGACTGCACCAACCAGAACAATGTTACCGCGACACCACACGTCCATGATTTGTGGGTAGGAACCCGAGACTCCAATAGTTAAAAACTTCCAGTTACTGACTATGAATAGAGACCTGAAAAACTCGCGTTTTCTTTTGACCCCTAGATAGAATGCCAGCAACGGTTAATTTCGTTCCAGTTTCGCAATTGGCCAGTGACTTATTTGAACTTGCTGTAAGTCGCTTAGCCAATAGTACAGAAGCAACTAAATGCAGGTCCATATCACTGCGACATCGAGCAGCCAGTGAGCAGATAATGTCTGCTTGAATACATACATGTTCTTGGAGGCTATCCTACACGTCAGTGAACACGAGAATTTTCCCCGTCTCTAACTTTGAAGCAGAGAAACAGGTGTTCACATAAGGCATTGAAACTAAATGTTGCAGAATACTTTTCACCAAAAATCACTGGCTATACATATAGGTTTAGTACTGGCACACAAGAGCAATCACTGCGAGGCCAAATGTTCTGGAGGAGCCGTATGTGGTTATTTTAAGAAATGTCACCGACTGCTGTGCCGTCTGTGTACACAGTCATTCCACTGTTGTTTATCTGCCGTTCTCATTTGTTCTCGTCATATTTTGTCGCAATTTTCACACAACTCAGTTTGTTGGTTGTCTGTTTGCCAATGTTTGTGGTGATGTGCCGTTATCTTGCAGATACCGACACTGCTTTTTGTCGGAAATGTGTGTGAGTGTGTAGGACGAAGTTTGAGTAAAAAAAACACAATTGTTTAGCGAAATATCGAGAAACAACTAACATTAATAAGTGATTCGCACAGAAAATTTACCATGACGTGCTTAAGGTTCGGTTTCAGTCGCCATATTGAATTTTTTTTTTATTCTGAGAAGAAAAATGCTACATCGGCGATTATACCGCAAATTCTATCTACGTTTTTCTACAATACAAGCATGGAAGTTGAGCTAGTAATGTGTAGTTAGGTCGCAATTTTTCGGCCAAATTATGTGAACATAAAAAATTTGTCACACAGATTGCGGCGTAATTATATGTTAACATCTAAACCGCAAGGTCTGTACTGTAGCGAAATTCAAATTGAATATGAGGTATAATTGCTTATGTAATATTTTTCTTCTTAGAATTAAAAAAAAAGCGAAAAATAATAAAATTCTATATAGCGACTGAAACTGAGCGTAAATGACAACTCTGGCGGAAATAATTTTGGGTTTTAAAAATAAATTACGAAAGTATGAACAATTTTTTCAGTTCTATCTTCTTCAAAATTTTGTATCTTGATGTTCAAGTAACAAATTTTTGCAGTTTTTTTTTTTTTTTTACTATCATACGCATGTATGATTAAAGACAGCTATTTTGTTAACGTTTGCGAACTTCGGCACGAGGCAGGCGGTTCGTGAAATGGTTACTTTGAATGACCGTTGCAGGATTTAACGGTTAATATCTGATGCACGTTACTTTAGAAAGCAAAGTTGTCACATTACAAGTACTGTCTTATAACTGCCATACCACTCTCGACTTTTACAGTTTTATTTTACAATGTAACATACATCACTTCACGTGGCACTTTACAGCTTGTTGAATCCTTATTTGTTCTTTGTTCTGTCGTTAACCGAAAACATTTTTTGGAACAAAGTGTGAGGCAGCGATGCTTCGTATTTGTCACACCACGTCGTTCACTATGGCATGCTGTAGAACGTTCTTGCACGGAGGTTCGGTGTACCACTTCTGGATGCTGCGGCGCGCTCAAGATTCGATAACTCTTGGAACAGTTCGAAAATGTTGTCATCTAGGCAGGGGCGAGCGTGACGTCATTGGTAAACGACGACAGGAGAGGGGAGAAGGAAATGAAGGGGAGGGGGAAGTGAAGTAGTGGTTGCTACCTCTCTACGCTTGTCCGTTTCCCAAACCTCTCTCTAACCGCACCAATCCTCTCCTCTCATTTGGCGGGTGAAGATTGCTGCCAATAAGTTGGTTTATAACGAGGTTAGGGACCAAATTAATGCAGGGTAGCGTTCTGAAATTGAAGCAGATTGCCGGCGACGTGTATTTTTTACATGTTTTCCAATTTCCCTGGGAGAGCTGCGGCCCCACCACCCACGGAGCTGAGGTCGAGGGGTAATTTTTATCACCTTCCCATCAGAGTCGGGTCCCGATAAAGTCGTTTGCCCGAGTCCTCGTGTATGTCGCGCTAACCCATTACGTCTAACTGCGTGAGCGGTACGGCGTAATTTATATTTGTGTCTTCGGCGAGTTAGCTTGCCTGGGAATACTGTAACTTTTGCGGGTCGCATCCGTAGGTGATATTGCGTCAGAGGAATCACGTGACTATATAGCACGCATTTTAAATCAAATTAACTACATAGTGTCGCTTACAACCACACTCTAAAAACGTTTCCTTTGTTTGCTGCTGCAAAGAAAAATATTTTTTAAGGCGGCCGCCTACCCCACGCTTCAAATGCGTTGCAGCGTGTTCGT
Organism: Medauroidea extradentata; assembly: GCA_003012365.1. Classification (NCBI taxonomy): domain Eukaryota; kingdom Metazoa; phylum Arthropoda; class Insecta; order Phasmatodea; family Phasmatidae; genus Medauroidea; species Medauroidea extradentata. The sequence goes on along the minus strand of PNEQ01093561.1, from coordinate 28,090 downwards.
AAACAGGTTATGACTACGAAAATATTCCACGTGTGCCCACTGTGCCAACGTACGAAAAGAAAACAAACTTAAGACAAGGTCGGAACCTCGTTGTTAAGACCCCACGCTCATTAATGACACGGCTTCTAAGTCCTCCAACATGGCTAAAAACGGCCTTTACAGACTTCCGTACTTCACCATATACTAACCGGATGTATGTGAAACTCAGGTTGCGACCTGCACTGAACTTAGTTGCAGACTTTCCACCAATAACATTATATGGTCACCGCTTGAGGTCACATAGTAAAAACCGTTCGGCGGGAAGCTTGCACGCTAGTTCAGCGCTTGGCTCGTTGAGGCGACGCGGCATTTGATGCGTGCTTCATGGTCGACCTTACAGCTCCGTCGCTTTTGAGTCTCTCACGCGCGGATAGTCGGCGCCCTTAAGGAGCGTCCCTAGATAGGCTGTGTTTGTGTGTGAGGCAGGAGCGGCAAGAGCGCAGTTGACCGACGTGTGTAATGTATTATCGCCTCTACGTGCAAGCTACTCAGCTGGTGTACAGTGCTTTACTATTATCAATTTACTACGGGACTTTAGCGGTGAGCACATTATTTTATTTATGGGCAGCATAGTTCAAAGTCGAAGGATTGTTTCTATAGTTGGATTTTTCGAATCCGGTTGTTATCTTTCCATATACGGTAGTCTGGACAACCCATTTTTTGGTCGCATTGAGGGGCCAGAAAATAATGTTTTTAATTAACGTGCATAATTTTTAAAACTAAACTAACATAGTTTAATGTGTTTGTTCTTTTCGTAGATATACAAATATTGTTTGCGTTAAATAATTTCGTCAAAAAAACAATAGCCGTAATTTGTTGAAACGCATTTGAAGCGTAGGTAGGGAGGCTTCTTAAGAGGGCGTGGTACATAATTCAACGCTAAAATCATTAATCTATAACTGTAGGTTTCTTGAAGTCAATTTCCAAAATTGAACAATAGCAATCCTAGACAATAATTTTATCCAGCGTTTAATAAAAAAATACTTTTCAGTGTTACGATCTTCTGAGGCACAATTTTTATTCTTTATTTTTATGAACATGTCATTGTAGCCTGCAATTTCTTTATCCACTGTGATTTTTTTTAGTTTGGTATATCAGTTGGTTTTAGTGTAATCCTTAAAACGGAAACATGCAAAATATGAGTTTAACAATCCATTACGCGAAAACTATGAGAGATAAAAAAATTTCATAAGAGCCAAATTTAGTCACATTTTGTTTCAAAATAATAAAAAAAAATATCTGGTACAAATAAAAAAAAAATGGTGATGAAAATTGTGGTATCCGCGCCCCTGATGCACGTGCAAGCGACGCCCTTAAGGCGCCCGCCTGGTGGCCGTGGGTTAGTGTGAGTGAGGCACGACTCCAAGGGCGATGTTGACAGGCTCATCTGGCGCGGTATCGCCTCTACCGCAACACACTGACACAACGTGCACTGGTGTCGTAAGACACTCGCCTGACTGACACTTTCAGTGGTGACCCCATATTTTTATTGGTGGAAAGTTTTAAGTAAAGTCCAATATACATCTCTATTGTAGTTTCACAAGAATCCCTTCAGTAGTTGTTTAGGTATAATAGATTGAAAAAGCCGTTTTTAGTCATTTTTAGGTGCTCTGGATTGGCCTTTCTCATTAACGTGATGTTTTGAAACTACTATTCCGAGGACGTTTGAAGTGTTTGTTCTTTTCGAAAATCCACACATTAGAAATACGTTTAGTAGTTCCTTAGATAAAAGCGTTCTGCTAACACGCTGCAACGCTGGCTACAAGGCAGGCAGGCGGGCTCCTTAAGGGTGTTCGTGCGATAAAATCCTAATTGTATATTTTTATGAATTCGTGTTAGTTTTGTAGACGATACTTGTGAGTACAGTTTCCTCTTGCAAAACAATATTAGCTCTCCTAGTTTTATCATACCGGTGCGTCAAAGTCAAGATTCGCGTGTTACGCTGCCATTCAAATAGCGTAAACTAATTGATCTATTTAAATGAAACAATTCTCTGTGAACTAACATCCCACAAACTCTGCAATAAAATATTTTAAAACCCACAACGTATTATTTTGATTTTTTTTTAAACGATCGCAAAAGTACAGAAAAAAAATTGCAAATTCAAAATTATTTTAAAATAAAAAAATAGTTCAAGGGATATTTTCTAAATACTTAAGTTCATATCCCATAGCACGTTATTTCACAGTGAATTATTTCACTTAAGTAAGTCAATTGGTTTTCGCTATTTGAATGGCATCAGAACACGCAAATTTTTACTTTGACGCACCTTTATGAGAAAACTATGGGACCTAAAATTGTTTCGTAAGAGGAAACTCACAAATATCGTTTGTAAAACTAACACAGTTTCATATAAATATAAAATTACGAATTTATCTCACTTGAACACCCTGTAAGCTCCATCGTCACCATGCCTCCGAAGCAGGGACGGTCTCCAGGTAGGCGGCCATATTAAAGTGTTAATTACGACTAACGGGCCTGCGTGGGGGCTAATCGGGCGGCGCATGGCCTCCAGCAGTCCAGGGCACAAGCAGCTAACGAGGAGAGACTATCTGCCGTTGGGCGTCCCCGGGTGTCGGGCGTCACCTTGCCAGGTCGGTGACGACGTGTTTAATCAGCACGGGAGAGCGACGCCCCATTACCTCCATCACCGCAGGTTGATTGCCACACCTCGGCGAGTCTTTTCTGAGTAGATCATGCTCCAGCGGTCCATGCAGCCGTCTACCTCTTGAGGTATCCCGTACATCAAGCATGGAGGATAAGTAGAGGCCCTAGTTTTCCGCGAAAAGAATTTTGCATCACTTTGTTTCCGTGCCTAACATACACATATGCAATTATGCTTCAGTGTTATTGGCAGGGTGTATACGTAAAGAATATCTCATTTGACTGAGCAAATTACAATAATGTTCCTGCAACAACACACGCCTGTTTTTTATACATATTTTAATAGTAAACCTTATGTTGTACCTGTTAATGGTCTCTGAAATGGTAAACTGTAGTCATTTGTGTTCATATTGTGTAAGAGAGAAACACATGTCATGACACCGTTATGTGTAAATCTGTAATAGATATGTGTAAATTTGTACTGACAAATCCCATAGCACTCGCTCTGAGGCTCAAAGTGGATAATAAATAAATTAAATCCAATCACTAACCACAAAGCAGAACTACAGATGTGCACGTAAGGCACGGAAACAAAGTGGGGCAAAATTCTTTTCGCGAAAAACAAGTGTCTCTAAGGATAAGGCATGTATGATCTTTGAAAGAGCTGTGCAACGGGAGTACATGACTGGGTGAAGTTTTTTTAGACATATTCCATCCCAACGCTGATGTCAGTCAATATTCAAACACTTGGATATTTTTATTTTGGCAAGTTGCGAAAACGTACAATCGCGACTGTGACTGGAGATTATACATGAACTTCGGCATCAGAAAAATATTTTTTTCTGTGGGAAATAACTTTTAACTTGATGTCCAAAAGTTGGGCACAGTTTGCTGTAAATATAAAATTACGTATTTATTGGTGCAGAATACCCTTAATAGCAGCCTTAATTTCTTAATTCACTCACTCATACTGTAAACTTATTTCTCTTACATTTTCCGTTTGGAAACTTGCAAAAAAATATGGGAAATCAAAGAATACTGTCTAAAACAAATGTTGAAAGCAGTAACAATGTTTAATATACCACTATAGTAACCAACACATTTATGACGTCGTCAAAACTAAAAGCTACCGTAAATCAAAAAGTATCATGCCTTAGACTTACACCCAAACATAGTAGAGGTCGGCAGAGTAGATGAAATTTACTCCCTCGAAATGAAACCAAACACCCCGTTTTTTGGAATCTGGCCCAAGAACTACAAAGAGAACTATAGACAATAGAAATAACTAGAGATGATGGTTTATCGCGGGAAAACTTGACTGTTTGCTAAGTTACAACGTACGTTCAGCTTATGAAAAAAAAACTGGCCTTCGCTTGTGCAAAGAACTGTTTCCCTATTTTACTAAGCCAATAATAATCCCGCTATTGTGGTATTTGATGCCTTTTATCGGTCTGCAGACAGCTACATTGTGTCAGACGTATACCACCCGATCACACATGTTGCAAGAAACTTTTTTTTTTCAAGGGTATGTTGGCACAAATATTTTTCCCGACATACCATCATCCCTAGAAATAACACAAACGTATGGTGCTACTTTTGAATTTTGTGTCGTCTTTCTGGATACAACTAGGTACTATATTCACTTCCGGAATTGTATTTTTTTGGCTTTACTTTTGGTTTTTATGTCGTCATTCTGGACACGGATTTTTTTTTCTTTTTGTAATCGAATGTATGTTATAATTATCGATTATAATTACGTTTTTTAGGCTCGGCATAGTATTCGCCCACAATGACGTACGTGTATTAATCGATTCAGCCGTTTAGTTTACAATACACGCCCGTAGCAAGTATCGTTCAAACGTCACAGTCAAGTGCCCCATTGCTGTTAACGCGCGATACACCGTGCAGATGAACAGGCTTCACGTTCTATGAGACTTCAAGCGTCAACCATGTCTCTTTACAGCAGAATCAACTGCATGTCTCTATCGTGGTGTTTGTTTGTTGCCTGATGTTACATTTTATGATAGGGGGGGAGGGGGTCCGCCTGACAGGACCGCCGAGTGGTTGCAGAGTTTCGGTATCTCGCCTTAGTTTTTTTTTTTTTTTCCTTGGAGCTGGGAGTTTCTATCTTGTCTCTGGTTATTAAGGTCGTTCTTGGGAACTTTGAACCAACAGCAATCCAACATGGAAAACACTTACAGACTTCCGGCCTACATTGTTAGACGTACAATTGGTTAGTCACTGAGTATCTGGGGATAGACAACACACATAGCCACAGAATACTTAGGAATACAGAAGTTAAATAGCCGGTAGGACGGTGAACTCAGTCACACACTCCAAAAATAAATGGCTTCGCTGGCAAGCAATATGGCGGAAGTACATAACGCCAATCAGCGTAAGGCAGCTGTCCTGCTAGCCGGCAGCAAGGCCAATAAGAAACATGTAGCATGCAGGAACCAATCATACACGGGGCCGGTATCAACAACCCCGGACAGCCAATAAGCAGCGAAATTCGTCCTCATCAAAAGAGCCGCCACGTTATTTCACGTCTGTTTTACTAATGGAGCCAGCGGATGGATCGTCGGACTCGCGAAGTTTCCAACCTATAGTTTCGACGCAACTTGGTCAATCGCCCTAAGGGAAATTCCGTACTAGCATACGTGACCTTGTAGTGTTACATAATCCGTGACCGAATCCTCGATTTTGCATTCGTTGCTGTTCGGCGTCAGGTGCAAGAATTTCCTCTCGGGGCTGTTGGAGATTTGCGGGTGGAAAGCTGAATGGAATAATCAATTCGTTATCACCCTTCCGACGGGTTCATTGTGTCCGAAGGAACGCGTTCTTCAGCGTTTCTCCGACCGTAGTCGTTAGTAAACGCACATTTAAACATGTAAGGACGATGCTAGAAGACCAAGACGAAGTGCTGATTAGCGCGATACACTGCCGCAGGGACTCCCGACCCGGCCAGCCGTATTTCCGAGGCTACAAAATGGAACTAAACTTGTAATGGCCGACGTTTGCTAAGAGATACGGCTGGACTGTAATATAGGTGCCCATTTCAGTAATAGTTGCATTGTTTTTTCCTCCACGCAGATTTGTTACGATTTTGCATGTAATTTATTTACGCCGTATAGCGCTTGATACAGCGAGAGCTGGATCAGAAAGCATACAGGTTCTACAAGCCACCGGTTACCTGGGGTGAACACTTCTATTCAGTTGGCGTCCGTGGTTTGTGCTTGGACACTATTAAGCGCATGGGCCCGAGTTTCTTCGCATTTAACGACAGTTATTTTTTAAAACATAAATGGGAGCCGATATCGTAATATCGCTTCGTAACTTTGTTATGACTGATTTAAACTGCATACTCTAATTTTGTCGAGTCCGAAGACTGCAAAATAGTTGCTAATTGGTTAATTAACGAAATTTCTTTTTAATTGATATATTAGTTATACTCATAATACAGTTTGTCGCGAAAAATTACATTGCATAGTAAAACCAATTTTCAAAAAAGTTACGAAGCAATTTTACGATATTGACTCTCGTATGGATTTAAAAAAAAATAATTCTCTCGAGAGCCGAGAAACTCGGGCACAAGCCCTTAATCAGTATTTTACTGGTGTTACCTGACAAATGATAACAAACACCATACTGTTGAATATGAGCTTAAGTGGAGCATATTACAAGGAAGTAAAACAAATTGCAAAAGCGACACGAACCCCTGGATTCTATCTTGTGCCCAAAAGAGAACGGCAATTTTTCACGTCCCTATAAGTTAAATAACCCGTTACTGCTAGTAGCATTGCGCATTGGGCGGATATGCAACTTTATGTACCTGTAGTTTTAAGGGTCCTCCCTAGATAGGCTGAGTTTGTCTGTGTATGTGAGGCAGGAGTGACAAGGTCGCCGTTGACCGACGTATATAATGTATTATCGCCTCTCCGTGCAAGCCACTCAGATGGCGTGCAGTGCTTCACTATTGTCATTTTTACTATGGGACTTTAAGCGGTGACCACATTTTTTATTTGTGGCCAGCATAGTTCAAAGTCTAACTCTTGTTTCTACAGTTGTGTTTTTCGAATCCGATTGTTATTTTTATAGATACGAGAGTCGGAAACCCCCATTTTTTGGCCATGTTGAGGGGCCAGAAAATGATGTTTTAACTAAACGTGCCGAATTTCTTCAACTATAGCGAAATAGTTTGAAGTGTGTCTTATTTTCGTAGAAACACAAATATGATGGCCGTTAAGTAGTTTCGTCAAAAAAAGAATAGTCGCAAGTCGCTGCAACGTGTTTCAAGCGCAGTTAGGCAGGCCCCTTAAGAGGAGTCCTTCGCGGTGTCAAATTTCCACCTTTGACGTGTGGTAACAGCGTAGCGATAAGAGCCAGTGTCCCACGCTTGACGAGAAGCACATCGCCTCTATTCGCAGCGCGCCAAACTGGCGTGCAAGGTTTCAGTTGTAGTCTTTTTACTATGGGACTTTAAGCGATGACCCCAATATTTTATTTTTGAATAGTTTGAAGCAAAGACTAACGCATGCTTCTCGTTTTGCACTTTACGAATTCAGGTAATATTTTCGGAGTTACAACAGTCTAAAAAACCCGTTTTTAGCCATTTTGAGAAGCCCAAATATCATGTTTCTAACAAGCGTGCTGCGTTTTTGAAAAAATAGAAGCATAGTTTCAAGTGTGTGTTCTTTTCGTAGGCAAACATAATATGAATAACTTATGCGGTTTCGTGTAAAAATGTATGCGCGTGACACGCTGCAACGCCGTCCATGCGCCAGTCGAGGACTTCTCTTAAGGGCGCGGTCTACCGCAATTTTCATCATCATTATTTTATTTTGTATTATACCAGATTTTTTTTTCTTATTTTAGACACAAAATGTGACTAATTTGGCTCTTATGAAATTTTTTTATCTCTCGTAGTTTTCGCGAAATGGCTTGTTAAAGTCATACGTTGAATATTTCCGTTTTAACGACTACACTAAAACCAACTGATATACCAAACTAAAAAAATCACAGCATATAAAGACATTGCAGGCTACAATGACAGGCTCATCGAATTAAAGAATAAAATCAGTTGTATTAAAAAAAAAATATTGAATTTTTGAAATTTGTATTTTCAGTTACAGCATTTTTTTTAAAATTCAAATAATTTTTATTCCTTAATTTTATGAGCATGGATTGTAGCCTGCAATGTCTGAAAATTGCGGCAACCGCGCCCTTAACATGCCTATGTTCAGGAATACATATCCAACACCAATGAGCGGTAAACACCATCAATGTCATGCCTAATATTGTGACTGTACACTCGCACCCTGTATATTGCCACTGGTCGTTAGACTATTGGTACCTTGTTGTCATACGCTCAATTTGTGCATAGTACCACACTATGGTGTTTATTATTCGTTCATGAAAAGTCTGTACATGCCTATAATTCTCTACTTGTACTGTCATTCCGCCTCGAGTTCTTCAGTAAGAGACTTAAGTTCGTTCATGATGTGCCATCGAGGTAATTAAAACACTTCTTCAAATGAAGGCCATATTCTCTGGTTTATACTGTTTTTTTTTTGGATAGTTATTTTTCTTAAGCTTAATCCAGAGAAGAGATAAAAAATCTTTTCGACAGTTTTCTTAAAATGTTTTTTTTTTTTCGCGATAGCTTTTTTTCTCAAAACAATAACATTGTACTATTTCGACTAAAAAATAAACTAACCAGAATTTTATTAATTTCACAATTAGCTGAAACCATAGTATTTGCTGCCTTGAAAAAAAAAAAAACAGCAAACTTAGAGAAGACGATTTTAATTAAAACTGCCCGACAGATTTTTGATATCTGCTATCGTTTAGGCGTAAAAATTAATATCGCTAAAAAAGTTAGAAACTATTAGCATGGCCTGTACCTGTATAATTTAGAATGTGCACTTTAACTCGACAGCTAATAAAATAATTATTTTAACTTGTTGGGAAAAAAATCTTATTTTTCAACCAAGGAATATAAATAAAATAATAACTTTGTATATATATGTATATATATATATATATATATATATATATATATATATATATACATATATATACACACACACACATTAGGTGTCGACATTTTGTTATTAAAATAATATCCTTAACTACAATTTCATTGTAGCAAAAATATAGGCTATATATTTTTTAAAACGTAAAATCTTACCATAAGATTACACTTGATTTTTTTTAAACGCCAATTGAATTCTTACAACTATCGTATTTTTTAAACAGACATTTTCTTAACGGCGAAACAACTTTGTCAGAGTTTATGTTATAACGAAATGTTTCTTTACCACAAAAAAAACATTACATTCTACTAAATATCTGTTTTTAGAGTGTTTGTTTTTATTTTCTCCCCCTGGGTCAAACGTATGGTATCTAGAATTAATTTTAAAAATTGAAACACTTCCGTATGGGCAATAAGCCTATACTTCCCATTTGTTTAGCGCAGGTTGGGAGAGGGGAGGGAAAGACACAGGACCGAACCCACTCACTCCCTCTACCAACCACTCGTGGATTTACAGCTGCTTTGACCTACATTCAAAATTACATCCCAGAATATATCACAAGACACGAGGAAAGAAGCATTGCCGTTCTGGCCTTCACACACCCTGAAACACTGGAATGGAAACATTGTAAAACAAACTGCAACAAACCTGAAACGGAATTAGTTCTTTCAAAACTGTAAATGATTTACACATGTGCAATACATTTATAATATGGGTTAGGCAACAAATCTCCACAAAAAAAATGAAACTAAACGAGAAGCACCAACGGTTGGTATATGTTAGTTTGCCCCTGCAACTTGTACAAAATTATAAAATGTTGTCCCGAACCGTTTGAAAACTAACACATAAATATACGAATAAAATATATATGTTAAAAAGGAGTTTTTTTTTAAAATTTAATACGGAGTTTTTTTATAAAAAAATAAGGCTTTTAATTTTTTTTCATTAGTTTTTTTTTTTTTCCCGAAATATTAGGTTTTGAAAAGACTTTGGAAATTAAAATACAGTAATCATAAATGACTCGAATTTGCTTAAAATCGAAAACCACGCGCGGACAATATCTAGTGATACTATAGTGATATGTAATATAAATATACATATATATACACACACACACATACACACAAAATTTCGATTTGTCGTTTCGGTAAAGATTTGTGGGTTTACTTAGATCTAAAAATTAAGTGGCTCGCATGTACAGTAACATTTAAAACATTTAAATTAATTACAAGCAAGTGTAATTTTTAATCTGATGCCTTCTCATATTTTGTGTTTCGTAGGTACTATTTTCATATCATTATTGATAAATGATAATTGATAGTTGAAAGAATTTGGTGGAAGAACGAGGCATGTCACATTTTTGTAAAATCTCGGAAACAAGGAGTAAACATTCCAAGGCATGTTTAAACTTTTTAAAACTTGTAATATGTTCGAAATATATATATTTGCAAATCATCAAAAATCATTAAGTTAAATAAACTTTATTTGATATTTTCTCAGAAGTTTACAATGGCCTTCAATTTCCAACGCATTGGTAATGCTTAATGTAACTGCTGTGGTAAAGTATAATCTTAATCAACAAACAGCAATATTTTCTAGCTAACGATAGATTTCACAGAAAACAAAATGATTATTTATAATTTTGGAATATTAGTAGTACAGAACTCGTAGTAGACAGTATGAACAACTTGAGCCCTGAAAGTTCTGAAAATTGCAATTATTTTTTTTTATTCACCACTGAATGTCTCATAGTTGTCGGCGAGAAGACTGCATGGCAGTTCAGTGACTTGCTCCTAGAGGCTAGAGTGAGGCGAGATGCGCCTAACTGTGTCGTCCTTGCCGCTTCCACACTTGAAAGGACTCGAACGCGCAAAATTCGTTCGCCCAGGCGGCAACCTTAATCGCACGAGACAAAATAAAAGTGTCTAAAAGTTTTCAAGGGGGGAGGGATTCTTCCTTGTTTAGAGTTTTCCCTTAAAAAAAACTACATTCGTAGTTAAACTACTAATCGTAAAGAGTATTAACGTGCCTATCTAAAAATTCAGTTTTTTTTAAACAGATTTTATTGTGACACTGTTTGTACTGGACATTAAATGTTGTCCTAATTCGCCTCAGTTTACGGTATTGCGTTAAGAGTTCTGCCAGTGAGAGATAGTTTTAGTATTGTATCTGAATTATTTTCTTTGGTGTATAAGATATACAGTAGTTATCTTCAAAGATGTTTTGTGTTGTCTTGCGTGCAACTCTCGGGAAAAAATTTTAAATTCTATTTTTTACACAAATTTATTTGAATAATATTACTTTTAAATATAATTTTTAAACCAATGTTGGACAATTTTATAATGTGACAAACAGTGAGTAACTGTTAAATTGGTTAGTAGAACCAACTAAACGAATTGAAGTATCTTGGAGTTCTGCTGCTTCCATAAATTCGAATCACCCACACGTTTATAAGGCCCTAACTTTTTCGTTTCTGTATTACGTAACATGTTCTATAATTATGTACATATTTCTATCTAAATTTTATTGAATCAATTTTAAAATAATATATTTTATTATTGAATCTAGTGGTACTGTCTCATATTTGTAAACTTTTCTTCTAATGTACTATATTTTACTATCTCTTTCTTGTTTGTTAAATAACTTATAGAAAATGTATGTTGTAAGCTGCAAGTGTACATTCGAGGATTTCGATTAGTTTTCATTTAAGTTTTGTCGCAGCCGTCAGCTTATTTGATTTTAACTACGTCCATTTTATATACGTAGTTACTATTTTCTATTGTTTCTAGTTAGATTTTAACTCATTTTTTGCTACCTTTGCGCATGTGATATTTGTTTAAAATTTGGTTAAGTGTAAGAGAAGGCATTTCAGCCTTAACTTCGCCAAGAAAATGAAAGACGAAATAAATAAATAGCACATAATTCCCGTAAATGTAAATGTTAAAATATGACTCTTAATTTTAATATATTTTAAATAATGTATTTAAATTTGTTTATAACCGGTAAAAAGACACCCGACAATGTGCGCGGCCCTGTGGCGCAACGGATAACGCGTCTGACTACGGATCAGAAGATTCCAGGTTCGAATCCTGGCAGGGTCGGAGGAGTTTTTTACTTTTTAAATTTGTTCTCTTCTATCATGTGGCAAAGTGTAATTAATAAGCTTTTCATTGTTACGTTATTACTGTCTTAGTTTTATACGTGCATAGCTTACTAATACGCATTGATGAATATTACTTAGCGTAAATTAATAATGTACTTACGTTCGTGAGTATTCTTAAATTAATGTATACTTAACCTTCACAATAAACCTGAATTTTACTAACATATGACCACTCAGTAAACTTTTGACAGTTTTGATTATTTCTACTCTGAGTACGAACACTTGAACGTAGTTCCACATCGACCGCTAGATGGCAACGTAGTCTATGAGAGAGAGAGAGATAGAGAAACTAATCGATATTGTGCTGCTGTCTAGGTCGGTTGACATTTTAAAGAACAGTTAACTGTTCTATGGTTAACTGAATTGAAATTGAACATACGCTGTCTTCTTAGACTATTTTGTTCTTTTATTAACTTCTGTTTACGATTTATTTTTATGCTTGTCAGCATACTAGCGTATTATATGACTAATCGGAAGCATAATCAAAAATAACGTTAATGGGATGCCTACATACATTTATCCTGTTAAACTGCAGTTTATTTCTTAAGTACTGGATTTCCACAAGTCGTACTTACAAAACAATTAAATTTTATTAATACAGATTTAACATAAAGTAATACCCCTACTTTGAATGCCTGAAAAATCAGAACTTTGCCTAGTGCTGGGATAGTTTAAGTTTCTCCAAGTTCTCCAACATAGGCCATGGCTAAGGTTAATTCTACTACAGGTTAGAAAGATCAATGTTATAAGTTTGGCACAGGGAAAATTTCTGCCACTTGAGCGCTGGTATCGCTAATGCACCAAACTGACCAATCACAGAGCTTTCCTGAATTTTAAGATTTATTAAGTTGATAATTTAAAACGTGAAATTGGTTTCTTTTAACTTTAAAATTAAATTAAATGACGAATATAATTTCCAAGTTTATTTAAATTTAATTTTACTACGGTTTCATATTTTTCTGGTCCCTTAGCGATATCAGCGAAACTAGTGGTAGAAATTTTCCCTGTGCCAAACTCTCCCATAAGAAAACGTATTTTCTTTCTAACCTGTAGTAGAATTAACCTTAGCCATGGCCGACTCCTTTCCTTGCTTCTTTTATTTTGTCAACTTGTGTGTAACTGTTAATGAGACGTAAAACCCAATTTCAAAAATAGAATCGTTAAATTTGTCCTAAATATACAAATGTCATCAACCGTTTATTTATTCATTCATAAACCCAAATTTAGAACACCGTAGATAGCCATTTTCATTATGTTTTTATTTTTATATTTGTACCAGTAAATTGTGACTGTATTTCGCTATTATGAAAACATTTTCCTGTCATACTTCTGCATAATGGCTTGTAAAAGTCAAAATTTGCATGTACGATACTTAAACCGACAGACTTACCGAACATAAATATTTCGCAATGAATAACAATGTTGTATGCTTAGAAACACTGGAAATTCGCGAAAATGTTTAAAGTAGTTTCCAATAAACTGTATTATATTAACCGTGACACGTGTGAACAGTTTTGCGACAAATCACACACGCTGTATGTCCAAGCTGTGCAGTTCTAACTGGACCTGTTGTAGAGAGAAAAAATGCTACAAATAAACGATAGCTAGAGAAGGTGATTTATCGCAAGAACATTTTCTGCCAGCGTTTTCTGCAAATCGGTGAAGCGTCCTACGTCATGTATTATTGGCCGACGGTTATGTAGCACGGTCTAACTGTTTACACACGAATCACATACGTCCAGTACTATCGCACCAAGGTTATCACTGGTCTAGTCAAATAGGGACTCGCCAGTAACGAAGTAAAAAACGTCCGAAATGAATACATTATATTGAAGCCTAGCAAACAGTCAACTTTTACCGCGATAAATCACCTTCTCTAACGATAGCCAATGTTGATACGAAACATGCAGCTTTATATACATCATGTTGGAGCCTAGCAAACAGTCAACTATTCCCGCGATTTTCCAGTGTCTCTATGGATGCTACAATGTCGTCTATAATAAACCACAAAACTAAATATTTTTGTATTAAAATATCGATTTTTTTTTTAAATTTTAATTTTAAATTCCAGGACTTGAGTATATATACAGGATGTTTGCAAAATTTCATATCAATATTCTAGGGAAACAATCCTCACATGTAGAGGAACAAAAAGTGTTATGTGAACATAGGTCCTAAAACGCACAGTTTCTGCGCTACAGTTGACTATACATGACGTATGGTTGATAGCGTGCTGGCAGGATCATGTTGCTGTGTCACAGTTGTTCCTACTGTCTGTGTGTTAGTGGCATAGTGTGTGGCATAGTAACATGTTATGTACTGCTGTAATGAGGGTAGCCTACAACATCGTTTTCCAGTTTGGATTTTTTAAGTTCGGTTGATTTAAGTGTCGTACTTAAAACCGTGACATGCAAGTTTTGACTTTGACAAGCCATTTATCGCGGGAAAACTTGACTGTTTGCTGGGTTTCAATGTACGTTCGGTTTAAACGATGACTGACTTTCGCTTGCCCTATTTGACCGACCCAATCATATATGTTGCAAGAAACTACAGTGATTTCAAGGGTATGTTGGACAAAACATTTTCACGATATATCATCCTCTCTAACCATCATCTCTAGCCATTATGCAACAACTATAATACATAAAAAAATGTAATAACATCCAGTTTGCTAGACTTCACCGTATCGAGAAAGGGAAAAATTCGGGAGTTCGATTACTCGTACGCTAGAAGCCATTGTCCTATGCTTGATAATCCCCGTCTATTAGTTCATTGTTTGCTGTTCAAGTATCAGCCAATGGAAAAATGGTCGGAAAAAAAGTGCTGGTATGAGAGTACGTGAGGATCTCGTTGTGTTGTTGCGATTTCGATGTGTACCTCTGTATGCTGCCGCAGATACCCGAAGTGGATCTTAGACAAATTTCTGGCCTGTAGAGAGACGCAATTTTTTGTGTGGCCGAGTGTACACGTGCCATTAAACGATTCTCATTATTTTAGCCGCTGTTCATACTATACAGAAGAACTATTTCTACAACAATGCCAATCAAACTTTCCTCCAACTGCCGTATCACAGATGCGCTTAACTCACTTTGAAAGTAAATATTTAAAAAAAATTTAACTAACAATATAAAATTAATTAATGTATTTATCTCACCATTTTTTTATTACGTAGATGTAGGGTAGTAACGAAAGTATTTCTTGTCTTTTTTTTTTAACGTTCGTTTCTAAAAGTATCAACTTGCCGTACGGCGTCTATATCGACTATAGGCCGTTCGAGATAAAGTGCGCACTCAAAATAGCCCTGCAGAAGTTCTCATTTCATCCAGTTCGTATCTTTCCGCGCTTAACGGCTAACGAACGGAAATATCTAATTTCTTTGGACACGTCTCTTGATGTTTGTGCGTGTAAGATGAAATGTTGAGTCCGTAGGAACTTTTTATAGTTTGATAAAAAAAAAGTGTATTAAATTAATTATATAAAGTACAAATATATCGATTCCAATTGATTTTATTCAAGCGTTGTTGTATTTGCAAAGGAAAATACCCGTAGATTATTCGGAATAAAGTGAGCACTAAAATTTTAACTTTTGAAAAATATCACTAGTCGTTATTGCATAAAATTTAACACAATCTATAGTTGTCTTACTGCTTGTATGGTTGGCAGCGAAATTACGGAATATAGTTCCATGTGTATTTTAATTTAAATACAACAATACAGAGCCAAAATCAACCGAAATCGAAATAATTGTAGTTTATATAATATATATTTTTATTTAATTGTATAGTTTCCTACAGACTGCACAATTTATCTGACACGCGCAAACGTTAAGTAAACTGTCCAGAGAGGTTAGACATTTCCAGTCGTTAGCCGTTACGTGCGGAAAAATACGAATCGGCTGAAAATAGAACTTAGCAGGGCTTTTTTGAGTGCTCACTTTATCCCACGGTCGTTGAAGAACAGGTCTAGACACTCGCCTATCTAACAATATATTTTGCTTGACCCCCTTGTTGTTTGGCTGTAGTTCGTCAAGTTACCGAGAATGTCGTACTTTTTGGCGCTGTTTTCCGGGCGGTCGGACTCAAACTCCGTCCACTTTTTTCCATTGTTAAATTTATAAAGTAAATAAAGATTGCTGGAGCCTTTTCTTAAATTTGTGAGCGAACAAAGTATTTCATAAATTGATAAAAAATACTTTTTGATATATTGTTTATCTTAGCGGAAAGGAAGTGGGCGGAGTTTAGTCCGACCGCCCTAACATCAGCGCCAATAAAACACAATATTCTCGGTAACTTAGTGAACTACAGCCAAACAACAAGGGGGTCAAATATCCAGACGAGTGTCCAGACCTCTTCTTCTACGGCCGTGCTTTATCCCGAACCGTCTATAACTTTATACAGTAAATCGCTGCTAACTATACAAGTTGGAAGGTAACTATTATTACCGTTAAATTGTACGCAGTAACGGCTAGTGATATTTTTCAAAGGTTAAATTCACTTTATCCCTAACAACTTATAGTTGCAGCCAGCTTGTTGCATTGTAATGTTCACAGAAATGTTATTATGACGATTCTAACTCGACGTAAACAGTCAGGCTGTCTTATATGCATGTGTAGGTGGGATAAATGCGACGCGGCGAGAGAGACTAGTAGACAAGATGGTCGCAGTGACACGGCTGACTCGACGATGCATGTTTGAAATGTGTTGGCGGGCCGCGGTAAACAAGCGCCGCGTAAACATACGCACAACAACGCCGGGCCCTGTGCGTGTGTGCGTGGCTGCGTGGCGAGCTCATGTGGTGTAGATAAGGCCATGCCGCGCTGAGAGACAACTTCCGACCTCGTGTTGAGACGATGCCTACCTAACAATATTACAAGCACCTAGTGAAGGCGTCGTACCTCCATGGAACAGGTACAAGGATTTTACGGAAACCTTACGCGATCTAATCGGTTGAGTAAATTTTTTGAAAGTTTGCTGCAATTTTTCGTTGAATTGAACTTGTGTCATATTTTTTACTGTCATTTGTTTGCTGTCCACTGTCTACTGTTTTTTGTTTTTGTTTTATTACAGCTTTTTTATTTTGGGAATCTGTTTTTTGTCTATATTTTATATCGTGGTGTTGAAATCCAACTTAATTCTACACAGTAAAAAAATTTTTGTACTTTTACAAAAAGTTTTTTTGGAAACCAGTTTCCATAAAAGTTTTTTGTAACACTACGAAAATATTTTGTAAAATTTACAAAAATCTTGTACATTTACAAATTTCTTTGTATATTTACAAACATTTTTGTAAATCTACAAACAAATGTATATTTACAGCTTATATCTGGTTCATTGTACAATAATTGCTTGTAGTGTTACATTTTTTTTTTGGAAACTAGTTTACAAAAAATTTTTTGTGAAAGTACGAAATGTTTTATAAAATGTGAAAGATCTCCTAGGTTTATTTTGTTTCAAATAGAAAATCTGCTCATTAGCATCATTTTACTAGTCCCCAAAGTTGTTTACGATATTTGTAACCACTTTAAAAGGTTTCTGACATCCTACTTTTACTATCTGACTGATAATGTTCTTATGTTACGTTACAAGAATTTCCTTGTAAATGTACAATTTTTTTTATTGTGTATGTTTCGAAGCCTTACTGTTAAATTTAAAAAATGTTATATATATATTAAATTTAACAGCAAGGATTCTAAACATAGAATGTATGTGCACAAACCAATGCATTCTTATCGATTGAGTAGAGATTACTCTCAAACCGGTGGGAAACCTTGTGCGAGTACAGTCTAGCTGTGTCCGGAATCTCTAAATATTCAACTCTATCTCTTCGCCGGACTAAGGTTAATTCTTCTACAGGTTAGAAATATCAATGTTAAAAGTTGGGCACAGGCTAACTATCTGCCGCTAGAGCTCTGGCATCGGTTATGAGT
This sequence comes from Medauroidea extradentata, assembly GCA_003012365.1. NCBI lineage: Eukaryota > Metazoa > Arthropoda > Insecta > Phasmatodea > Phasmatidae > Medauroidea > Medauroidea extradentata. The sequence continues at coordinate 10,323 of PNEQ01093561.1, read as the reverse complement.
GTAAATTGACGACTCACGGAGCTTCCCTGAATTTTTAAGTTACATTAAATAGATAATTTAAAACGTAACACTGGTTTATTTTCACATTAAAATTAAGTTAAACGACTTCTGCAATTTCCATGCCTATTTAAATGTAATTTTACTCCGGTTTGGTATTATTCTGGTCCTTAAGCGATAGCAGCGAAACTAGCGGCAGACATTTTCCCTGTACCAAACTCTCCCACAAGTAGACACCAGGAAATTTCGCGAATTAAATTGAGACCAAGTTATATTTCAAATTCCTGTACACTGACGTTACTCTCGCGATTGGGCCACCATTTATGAGAATAGTACTCGAGTATGACGGACCAATAGCAAGTCTGCAAAAAAAACACCCCACTGATTCGCACTTCGTTTTGTTAGACGTTAAACTGTCTACTTACTGGAGCAGCAGACAATGTACAAGTAGCTGAGGACATAGTGTATACAGGACTGTGCAGTCCAGCCGGCTGGTCGTTGAACCCGCTACATTTCCCGGGTCTCTACCCATAAGAAAACACATTTTCTTTCTAATCAGTAAGAATTAACCTTAGCCGGATCTACTCAGGCCTAACCTGCTAGGGAGCAGACCGCCTAGGCCGGCGAGCGTTGTGCAGATCATTGGCCTGTTATGATATTGCCTAGCAATCCAGGCAGCGAGATGTTCAAGCTGCAACTATGCCAGCGTTGGGAAACCACGGAAGACAGCAACTAACCTCATCCCCCTCGTAGTGGCGCAATATTGAGGACAAGCACGCCGATATATGGCACTGTTACCAAGTAAACTCATCCGTTCAACAACAGTCCAGTTCTCCGCCGGGGACTCGTGAGTCGAGTCCCGGCGGGTGCGTGCTCGTCCGTCGATGCCGCCTCCTCATCAATCCAGCTTTCTGTAAGGTCGTCAGATCTAGTTATATGGTAGCAACCCTTAACTAAACATAATGTACAAATAGTTAGTAATATTGCGCTCCCCTCCTAAATTAATATAATAATTTGTAACCTATTTTGAAATCGGTGTACCTGCCATTGTAGTATAGTATATGCCCGTTTAACCATAACTGCCTTAAAGTCATTTAGCCCTAAATAACCTCTAAATAAACCCGAAGTGCAGCTACCATCTCAGTAAAACCACCCAAATAATAATAACTTATGAACAACCAGATAAAACAAAACCCATTAGTTATTAGTTTTGTAACAAACCGTTACAAGATTATTCAAAACCTGCTTTACGCACACGAGTGATGTCTGCTTAGGAATAACATTCAGAGAACTCTACACGTGCGTATACCCATTTCAAGTTCACTACTAGCCATAACATAAGTCATATTTTCTAGCGTCCGAAAGTGGCGAAAGGAGAAAAAATTTGCGGTAATTTTTAGGCGTGTGAATCTGAGCGCGGAATAGTTTAAAAGGTATAGGCGTGTACAATACACGTTTATCTTTAATATTACGTCATGAAATGATAGGATCATCACTGCAAGTCTCGCACAGAAGCGTTGCAGGCGAGGAGACTGCACGCCATTTCAGTGACTTGCGCCTAGAGATAATGCGCGGGTTGTCTCGTCCTTACCTCTTCCTCGCTTCCAAGCCTCGGACGTGCAAAATACGTTCACCCGGATGATCACCTTAACATCTAGGTCTTTAGCGTTGGTGAGGGGTGACATGATGTATGAAGCAGGGGAGGATCTTAGGGAAAGGAGGGGGGTAGGACGAGGGGCGACGCCGGGTTAGTGAGGGTCGCTGGTGGTGCCAAAAATGTTTACTTGGGAATGTCATGTAAATGAAAGTACAAAAGATACAATATCTGCCATTATTTAGACTTTCACTAGTTTTGTATTTTATTAACCTTGAACAATACCATATATTGTTGTAAACACAGTATTTTTTAAATTAGAATGCACATTTAAAACACTGCTAAAGGTAGCTAGTAAGTACGTATTTTAATGTATTTCTACTACAATTTTATACTGTTATTTACGCGAGCGCAAAACAACGTATGCAAAATACGTTTATTACTGTTGGGTTGATTGGACTGATGTAAAAAGATGGAGCAAATCACAATTCTTGCCCCGGGGGAAGGAAAGCCCAGATCCTCCCCGGGTATGAAGCAACACCGGAATGACGGTGAGTGGGGAAACGAAGATCCCGACAAAACCCGCAGACCGCGGCATCGTCCTGCCCGATTCCCACCTGCGAAGATCCTAGGACCGATCCCGCCGGGGATCGAACACGAATCGCCTTAGTGGAAGACGAGTGCTGTAACCACTGCGCCAACGCAGCCCCTCTAAGTTACTGTATGTACCTTATTCTGTGTCATATTGTATGAGTACATATGTGTACGTACCTCGATGTACTAATTATTCGAGGTCGTGTAAGTACGTATGTTTATATAGACACTCGTGCGACGAGCGATGGAGGAGGAGAGGCGCCTAATTTCTGGAGCGCGTGACGAGCTACTTCGTCTCGAATGAGGGAATTACAGACCGGGTTGGAATTAGTGGGTCGATCCCAAATAGGGAGGTGTGTCCGGTCGCTACCGGGCTTTTTTCTCCGGGCACACGTTCCTGGCGGGGAAGGGGGAGGCGGTGTAGATTTGGTGAGGAAGGGGGTAGGTAGACTTCAAGCCACCACGGCGCGAAGTAATTATCTGCCCGGCTACCGGTGTTACAGGGCCTGGCCGGGCAAATTAGAAAGATCCCCCTCTCCTTAACCCCTTACCCAATTGACCCCGCGGGAGGGCGGGCTACACCCCAATTTCCGAGCCCCCACGTGGCTTCGAAGCCCCGCCCACCAGCGCCCCGCGGCGCGATATCGCATCGCCTCGGGGCACATACTCGGCGCACACGCCGATGAACCCCCTTCCCCTCCTCCATCGGTCTGGTGCGGTGCACGCGCGCTTCAACTTTTTATTTCGGGTGGTAATGTTGGCCATCCATACTGACCCATCCTTAGGGCGGATTTACACATTGACCCAATATATTGTGCCGATATTAACTGAAAGAAAAATTTTGTAGGCAGTCTTCCCTGCCAAATTATTTTGTAATGAACACAGCATAATTTGCGGTGACAGCAAAAGGTTTCCTTTATGATCACACAATAAATTTTTCAGGGTGAATACCAACATTCCCCCCCCCCCTTCCCGTGTTGGAACAAAAAAAAAAGGGTGGCCAATGGACAAAGGATATCGAGGCGTCACACACGAGTACAATTCATGCTTGGCCAGTCATATCGCATCTCAATTTTGAGCCAAGGAGATGATGAATGATGACGTAAGTCTGACAGTTTCTGAAATAGTTCCCATGCTGTGTATACATTTGCGTATTCTTTCAGGCTAACAAGCTATAATTACAGTAACTGTAAGTTCCTGCTACTTTCAAAACTGGCCGTTGACTTAATTAACACCTCCTTGAAGTCTATGAGCCAATAATAATAATAATATATTGTAACTAAATGCGGGCCCATTTCACTGTGTCAGCGAGCAGCTAACGAACAGCTGTCATCTGTCTGATTAGTGATTACACAAGATATTCTTGGAGGCCAGCCTACATGTCAGTCAAAATGCGAATTTTTCCGGCCTGTAAAAATAGTGAAAGGAAAAAACCTTTCTCGTGCATCTGTTGTTACACTACTATTCTTATGTAATTTGTGCTAAGAGACAAACAACAAACTTTCCTTCTGATACATAGGGACCCTGTTTTTCGCGAAAAGAATTTTGCCCCAGTTTGTTTCAGTGCTTTACGTGCACGTCTGCAATTCTGTTTCATGATTATTGACAGCGTGTCTGTATGAAGAACCGTATATCATTCGTCTGAGCCAATTACAATAAAGTCTCTGCAACACGTCACGGCTGTGATATGCCAGTAGAATACCAAGGCTCGAGAGAGTTAAAATATCCAATCAATGACCACGAATCAGAACTACAGATGTTCACGTATGGCACTGAAACAAACTGAGACAAAATTCTTTTCGCGAAAAACCAGGATACCCCCTGATACAGTTATACAAACTCCAAAATTTTCTAGTTAAAGTACTAATTTCCCGCTCAAACGACGAATCAACGAAATCACCCAACACCAATGCGTGCACCGATGTGTAAACAAAGCCCTAGACAACGCCTATACATACGTCGATCATTTTGATGTTGGACGAAAATTCGACTATAGAGGGCCAATGCATTCCAAGATAGCCCACTTTCCGAGATCGGCCTATCACCAGTTAAATATTGGTCGATACCTTCCGAGGTCACGTGTTAGGCCAATGTGTAAGTGCGGCCTCAGCTAGGGTTATTTATCACGGGAAAAGTTGACTGATTCCTATTTCCTGATGTACAGTCACGCCGGAATTTCGCGAATAGATGTTTATACCAGCTTGTACTAACGAATGCCTTACGTAAGTGCACAGCTGCAGTTCTACTTCATGGTCTGTACAGGCGTAGTCAAGAGTGTGCACAGGGATGCGACTGCACCCTCATCAGAACTGAGGTTGAATATAAAATGATAACAAAAGATCTAGCCAGTTAGTGGTTTATATTTTTTCAACAGCAGAATTTCAACCTCATAGTTAGAGACACTGGAAAATCGCGAAAATGTTGAAAATAGTCTCCAATAAACTGTATTATATTAACAGTGACACGTGTGAGCAGTTTTGGGACAAATCACACACGCTGTGTGTCCAAGATGTGTAGTTCTAACTGGGCCAGTTGTACAGAGAACAAATGCTACAAATAAACTATAGCCAATGTTGATACAAAACATTCAGTGTTATATATATATCACGTTGGAGCCTAGCAAACAGTCAACTATTCCCGCGATTTTCCAGTGTCTCTACTCATAGTTTTGAATCTTATTGTCAGTTAAAGTTTTGCTTGTTATTGTAATTGGCTCAGTCAAATGAGATACGGCTCTTCACATAGACATGCAGCCAATAACCATGAAGCAGGACTGTAGGTAGCCTATGTGCACGTAAGGCACCAGAACAAAGTGGTTCAAAAATCTTTTCGCGATAACGTCCTGTCTTTTAGTAACTAGGGTTTCAAAAGTGCTTACATTACCCAGAACAACCTGTACATGCAAGTAATGAACGTTCAGTTGCGGCGCACCGAAGTTATAGCTCTGATTAGTCAAGCGGGGGACACGTTAATAACGACAGACGAACACGTTTATCTGATCTTTGAACAATTTTTGCAATGGGGCTGAGTGGTAAACATAACAATTATTCTGAACTTTAAATTGTGTCGAGCAGTGGCGTATGGTGGTCGTGTTGTAATGTATGCCCTGCTAAGCAGTGACTTTACACAACACTGGGCTGTCTGCGGAACATTAGACTGGCAGGGGCAGGTACACTTCACAACCAGTAGCATACAAGAGGCAAGAAACGTATACACCAATAATATACCTCGGTATACACAACACATGTTTATTGAATATGTCCACGTGCTCAAAGTGTACAGTCAGAGCTTATATTTAGGGACACCTGTTTTTCGCGAAAATAATTTTGCCTCACTTTATTTCGGTGTCTCATGTGCACATCTGCAGATTTGTTTCATAGTCAGTGCTTGGATATTTTAACCCTCACAAGCCTTGAGATTATACAGGCAAATCATAGACGTGTGACGTCGCAGAAATTTTATTGTAATTGGCTCAGTCAAATGAGATAAGGCCCTTCAGTCCTCACATAGACACGCTGCCAAAAACCATGAAGCAGAATTGCATATATGTACAAAAGGCACCGAAATAAAGTGAGTCAAAATTCTTTTCGCGAAAAACAGGGGTCCCTTCTTATATTGCATGCCTTGGAACAACACCACCAAACGCCACTGCTGTTGAGTGGGAATTTTGCTCAGTCTGTGAAAACCCGCAAAATACTTAGGCCCGACCTAGAACGAGAAAATAAATGGAAAACCAAAATTTCCGATTTGTTAGCGAACATGTAACACACCTTAGACGGGGTTGGTTTTATTTTCAAATAGCTATTGTCGGCGACTTACGTCGCGTAGCTTTCAATCTAATGCATCTGCGAACAGTGGAGTAGCGTTGGTGTGTTCCAAGGCACAAATATTTTCGTCTACAATTTAGCCCAATATTCGCGTGATATGCTTCGTTTGTTTCAGGACATCCGGTATATCCCAAGACACCTACGCGCCCAAAGTGAACCCCAGTTACGGTACATACAATTCCGAAACAGGAACACGTTACATCGATGCCTAGCAAACTATCAGTGTTACCCACGACAAACAGCGTCGCTACGTACAAATGACAGTGAGACGCAGAAGTGTCGGAGAAAGACAAACTGCCGAGTATAATGGCAACGTCGTGGAACAATGCTCTGGTCGGGTCGAGGCGGGGGTTAATAATGCACGGAGACCACGGATGTGTCATTCAGCACGGCTCGTCGTGAAATCTGTAAGCCACTCGAGGACCAGGGCGAGCTGAAGTGTTCCTCTAACTCCTCGACTGTAATCACTTCTGTGGGTGGGCGCCCCATCGCCACCCTCGGTAATGAGCAAACTGCTCTCCAACAACCCTCCTCCTCATCTCCGGGAAGAAAAAAAAATAAAGACGAGAGTGGATGGGGAGCTTTTGTAGCCAAAACAAGCTCTCGACTGGAGCGCGCAAGACAAAAGGACTCGCTGCAGTCCTCGAGAACGAGCGCCATAGGGACAATAGGCGTGCGCATTATCCGGGGAGAGGTGGAGGAAACTGGCCCTTATCGGCTGCCGTCTAATGCGCCCGAGATACTTACTCTTAGGCGCTCCTGGCGGGATGACCGATAACTAGAGGCATGAGTATTTCGCGTATTCATCTGGTAACAGCCTAGACTACTCAGTTCTATACGTGTACCGGCTGAAGCCGAATATCCATTGGCTTCTAACAGTACAAACGTGTATCACGTGATATCCCCACGAGTTGTTTCCTTATTCATAACTGGCTTGCAGTCATCAAATGTGTGTTAAAACCACTCTCTTCTAATCACAGGAGGAGTGAAGTATATGTTATTAACGTTCAACCTGACCTAGAATCATTACGCGAAATAATCGTGCCTGTACCTATAACACTAGACGCAGAACTGCGTCACTTAAATACGTCTACAGTTACACGATCACAGTCTAACTAGTTACACCAGTTCGTGGCGAAAATATTTGTGCACCATTTGGTTCCTACATGCATACTTATGTCACAGGACCAGAATGTATATTCATATCAAATAATGCTTCTTTTGAAAAACGACCACGGCATATCACAGCCTGTGAGTTGCGCAAAAGTTCATTGTGAGAATTCAAAATAATCTTTTAAGTAATTCGTAAACGTATGTGTTTCTGTGGTCAGTATCTTTTCAAAAACTAATCATTAGGGACCCTGTTTTTCGCGAAAAGAATTTTGTCCCAGTTTGTTTCAATGCCTTACGTGCACGTCTGCAGTTTTGCTTCATGGTTATTGGCAGTGAAGAGCCGTATCTCATTTGACTGAGCCACTTACAATAACGTTCCTGCAACAACACACGTCTGTGATTTGCCGGTAGAATCCCAAGGCTCGTGACAGTTAAAATATCCAATCACTGACCACGAAGCAGAACTGCAGATGTGTACGTAAGGCACTGAAACAAAGTGGGGCAAAATTCTTTTCGCGAAAAACAGGCGTTCCTACTAATACTGACAAAATGTATAAACTGGGCGTTATGTTTTTTTTTGTAAAAAAAATATTTCTGTTTTTTTTTTTTTTAATTCTGAATTGTGAAAACTGATGCAATGGGGCATAAATGGCGGTTTTATAAACCCGTTATGTCAACTCCTTTTACCCTATTGGTTATGTAAACTTTTTTGTAGGAAACCTTCGCGGATGCACGGGCAACTCACGAAAGTTTCACCGCAATTGTGAATCTCTGGTCGGAGAAACTACGTTTTAATTCTCGCTTATCTTTGGGCTTCCCTTGGCAAACCACTAGGGACAGATAGTTGTCTTGTAAAGATTCTTGCCCCACATTGTTTTAGTGCCTTAGGTAATGGCCGTCTTTAGTAGAAGGACGGAGTCTTGAGTGTGGCAACACTGCTGCTTGTCACTTCTTGGCCACCCTAGTCTCTGCAACGTGTATAGATGCAGCTTTAGTGGCGTGTACACGTCTACACAGACTAGGGCTACCAATGAGCGACCGGCAGTAGGCCTCCGATGCAGCCTTGCCACATTCAAGAATCCGGGCTTCTATTAAAGACGGCCATGCTTAGGTGCAGACGTGCAGCTCAGTTTCGTGGTCAGTGATTGGATGCATCTTGGGGCTTTACCCACAAATCACATACGCCTGGGAACGCAGTTAACCTTGTTCTGGTTGGCGCAGCTAAATGAAAGACGTCTCTACTCAAATGCAAACTGCCAATGGACGACTTGAAGTACACGCCCCCTGACGTCACCGCCGGGGGAGAGTACTGTGGGAAACAAAGCTTGTTTACAAACATGCTGATTTGTTAGTTGGTAGTTGCAGAAAGAAAAAATGTTGCACATTCATAGATTTGCACGCAAGGTTAAAAAATATTATTTTCAATTTCATGGTTAAGATACGCAAATAATGAAGATTAATGTTTACCTGAAAAAATGGCTAATTCCAAACAAATAATCAATTTTCTTGAAGTACATCTCATCCGGGACATGTGAAGCCAATCAGCTAAATGAAGGTTATGTTCGGCTGCGGTATCCATGGGGATATGAATTGTATCCCACACCTGACTGAAGCTCCGCCTCTTTTCAAGTCGTCCATAACCATGACGCAGAACTGCAGGTGTGTTTTTAAAGTAAACACACTTGTACGCTAATCTGCGAATATGTGCACGTATCGAACAAGTACAATCTTAACTAATAAGACTGCTTTCCTCAATTTCATGCTAATAAACCAAGAATATTCACATTGATCATGTAGATGTAAACATACGAAAATATATCTTTGTTTCTTCGTGTGATGCAATCTTCTAACATAGTGAAACCTACAACAATTGGAACTAATTAAACCGATGTTTGAAAAATATAGTTTTTAAGAATAAATTTTCTTACAGTCGGTCCAGTTGTTATAGAAAAACAAAATAAATTAATAGCTTGAAATCTTGGAAAATAGAGGACATTCATTATTATAAACGCTGAGTCGTCAAATAACATTATATACACAATTCCCTTCTTAGTTATGCAGGACAAAATGTGTTAATTTAACGTGTCGATAGCTTATGAAAAATATGTCAAAAATGTGTCCTCAAATTTTTTTTGTTAAGTGAATTATAGTGGTAGTAATGTTAACCTGAAAATAACCACAAAATGTAATTTCTTAAAATGTAAAGAAATAAATGCTCTGAATAGTGTCAAAACAAATAAAGGTCAAGTAGTTTATTATATTAAAGTAAGAAAAAATTTAAAATAAATTTTAAATTGTGATTCACTTCGCGGAAACATTGAAATTACATTTTCGATTTACGTTATCATAAATTTCTCCACGATGTACTAATAAAATCTACTGTGAATCATCCTGTGTTTAAAACTAATATGATATGCTAAAAATATGTTAATATCAAACATATGTACCGAGTTTGGTGATTCTCAGATGCGTGGTTAGTGTAGATAACTCATGTGATCAAGAAAACGTAGGTACTCAAATTGCAAGCGTTTTGATAGACTAATATAAACAACACGTGTCTTAAAAAAATTAGTTCTAAGTATATCATGAAAAAAAAAAAAAACACATCACAAACGGACAATGGAATGTAGGCTTAAAGTAAAAGAAGAAAAGCCATCGTGGTCCTGCATACGTGTGCAAGTCATTATGGTGACCTTTCGCCCAGGCCGCCGAGCGATGTGCCGAGATTCGGCCGTTACCAGTTCATTCGAAAACCGCTCTACGAACATAAGTGATGTCTGCTTAAGAATATTATTAAAAAAGCGTTACACGTTTATATACGAATTTCAGGCTCACCATTAATCGTTAAGAGCTTGTTCCCGAGTTTTTTTTTTTTTTTTCAGACTGGTGACAATAACTCAAATATTTTTTAACTAAAAGTTTTGAAAAAATTTGAGTCAATGTGCACTCACACGATGCACAATACTGTCGACACGTTTTTAAAAATAATGTACCATTCGTAGAGACACTGGAAAATCGCAAAAATGTTTAAAATAGTCTCCAATAAACTGTATTATATTAACCGTGACACGTGTGAACAGTTTTGGAACAAACCACACACGCTGTGTGTCCAAGCTGTGCAGTTCTAACTGGGCCTGTCGTAGAGAGAACAATTGCTACAAATAAACGATAACCAATGTTGATACAAAACAGTCAGTG
>PNEQ01093560.1:0-36493 GCA_003012365.1 Medauroidea extradentata | reverse complement strand
CACCCAACACTTCACTCCTTGTACTGGGCCCATAACCTATTAACAATGCAGGTATAGCAAATAAGAAGTAAAGTATACTTTGACAGATATGTATTCGCATCCTTGGAGTTGTACATGACACGCAACATTCCTTGTAGTAACACACAACAGACACTGACTCTCAGCACGAGCATTTTCAGACACGAAGAACAAGCAATGTGAGAAATAAATACCTACACAACACATCACAGACAATGAGTGCCAACCTTGCACAATAGAATTGTCCAATATATACAATATACCAATATAGAGAGGCGGAGACAGCTATTTCCAAGGCTCTCAGATGATGCCTATTTAAATTTGGCCCGCTATTTTATCTATAGTCAAAGCATTGTTAGCTGATGCATGTTGTAATGTAGGTTTAACGAGAATTGTGAGATATATTCGGGGATATTGATTGCTTTGGTATTTGTCTGTCGAGTTCTTGTCGAGTCTGTTACAACTACACCTGATTAATGTATCACCAGAGAACATTTGTACCCTCGCCGACATGAAATATGCAATAAATTGCTGCAGTCCACAACATTGTGATGCCTACCTCAGTGTTTGGCTGCACACACTAGCTACAGCAATAAAATAAAAAATGTATCGTGTTACAACTACTAAGGGCCTTGTTTACGCAGGTTACATAATTTGAATTATTACATTATAGGTAGCTGCAATGAAACAGTATAAAAGGTACCGAACTTTTAGTTTACAACAAATACAAATCAAATATTACCGAAACATAACATTTAGGGCTGTAGTTATAAACATCCTCCGAAGGCTTGCTGGCAAGCCCCTGGCCTTTATTCGCGCAGCAGTTCGCTTGCGGTCTTTCACCCTTCCCACATTGTAGTTGTCTGCCGATGGATCGCCAGGAGATCGCCGGCTGAAAGGGAGTTGGATGGTTCTCCTTCATAAAATTTGGTATCACAGCCTCGTTTTTAGCAGCGAACATAGACTCAACTGCTCAAAGCGCACTATTATGAACATGCCTAACTTTAAAAATAAAATCATTTAGATTTTGTTTTTCTTGTCTGTAAACAATTTTGTTGTCTTTGTGGTGGGACACACGTGAGATATTCGAAGTGATTGAAGGAAGCCACAGACAAGTTTGACTATGGAAGGTACAAATTCGACAGTGCGATACACTCCTAAAGAAAAAGCAATTTTTTTGACATGATAAAAAATACGTAAACATAACTACAAATAATAAAACTGACTTCGTGTCCAACTACAACAAAAGGAAATGTGGAAGAAAACCACTGCAGAATGTAATGCTTGCGATGTATCGCACAGAGATGAACTGCAGTTGAAAAGGGATCTTCCACATCCCTAATATATATTTCGGGCAGTCGCGCATGTCTTTGGTCGTCTATTTACTCATAATAGTTGACAACTTCATCCATGTGCCGCATGATTTCGTTAAAATTCCTCGCCATTTTTCATAACTGGTCTCTACAGAACAGCTGGTGATTCGCCAAATGAGGTCTGGCCATCATTCACCTGCAATCTCCCAAAAAGTGGAATCTTGGTGGCGAATGGTTGTTCGCCGGCTATCCGCCGCTCTCTGAAAGAGGTCTATAATGTGCAAAACTCCAGATTATGGGTGGAGGGAGATTGGTTGTTCTTCGAAAGACGTTTATAATTACGGGCTTTAATGAATCGTGTAGAATTTCATTACTAGGAGGCGAAGGAAAAGGCATACTGCATTATGGTATGACATGACCAAGGCTGGAATATGCTGCCAAAGAGAAGGATGCATGTATGGAAGTTGAGGTACAGGAACAGAAAAAGGTGCAAAGAGGGTAAAGAGATGGGTGAATAGTAGGTGAAAGAAAGCAGCGGTACGATGGAGAGGATGAAGGGATGTAGCCTAGGCCATTTGTAATGTTGAAGGAAATGGGATGGAGTACACTGAAAGACAGAAGAAGATTTGAAAGTCTGGTCCGGATGTACATACTTGTTACAAGAGAGGGAGGTTGGGGAGGGTTAAATCGCCACCTAACTAAGGGAAGGTATGGGGGAGAGTAAACACAAGCGACAAGGTTCAAGTCAGTGGTGTATCCAGATGGGGAGGGGCCAAGGAGGCCAGCCCCCTCCACCCCCTCCCCCCTCCCCGAAATCGAATGACTACAATTCAAAAATATAAACCTAATGCTGCATAAATATATTTAAGAAAGTTTTCCGAAAATTTAAATATTAAAATGTTCACAAGTACCATGTGTTGTATGTTTTTTTTTTTTTTTTTTTTTTTTTAATAATGTGTCTGGTCCATTGAAAGATGGAATTAGGTGTATTTTGTACTAAGCTGCAAGAATTCCCTTCCGGGTCAAAGTCTCTTTCTCCTGCCTACTTTTTATTTCTGAGTTCATTCTCGTGGCACAGCAGGGTTGCATATGGTCTGCTGCTACCTGCCCCTTGAGCCACACCCAAACAACAATACCACTGCCTTCTTCAAGGGACTAGAAAGCTTACCGAGGTTGGTATCCACATGACCTGATTCTAGCCTCAGTCTGTAGGCTGACTGAAGATTTCACTTCTGCAGTGCTGTAATTGTCTGTGCCACAGTATTTCCGAGCCATTTTTACGGTGGTGCTTATAATGTAATTTCATTTTTTTTGTGAAGTTATGTTGTACGAAAGTTTTGATATGTGTGACAAAAAAAACGAAGTTATCTATTTTCATATTTTATCAAAGTGCCGAAGCAACATGGAAGGGAAGATGACGATGCTGGTGTAATAGTGCTGGTAAGGTTTAAAATTAATCACTTCATAGATGTATGAGCAGTTAAAATGTTTCTTATTATTACCGTATATCGGGGAATTTTAACCTTGTGGGGATAACTATGCCTTGTTAAATGTTAAATTTTTTTAGTTCTGAGGTCATATTGTGAAATGAATGTTTAAGTGACTACATTTGTTTTACCGGCTAAAAATTTTAGAGGAACTTCAAAACCTAACATTTTGAGTGAAATAATGTTACTTTTCCAGGTCAAAATAACCTCTGCTTAATGGTCCTCAAATGTATTGCAATCACATTTTGTCAAACAACCCTTTAATCTTAATATTTAAAAAGTTGCCGAAATCGGTCCAGCAAAGGATTTCATGTGACTTTATTTGAGTTGTTGAGCTTGATGAGTTTTCAGAGGTAGAACCAATGATGTCTTGTAAAGTTTCTTACGTAAGTTGTTTGGCGATTGAACCTGAATTGTAAAATATAACTCAAAGAACTCACTAATCTCGGTTCCTAGAATTGTGTGAGTAAGATTGCTAAATTACGTACCGGTAGAACAGTTTCAACTTCTAGACGTACATGCAAGTTTTTTCAACAATTTCAAAGTTGTCTTTTTTTTAATTCAACTGAAACTATCAAACCATCAGTTAGGCAAACTAACATATAATCTAAGAGAATGTCCTCGTGTATTCAACAATGCACAATCCAAACCGATTGGACCTATAATTATAACATTTTAAGGGTATCTTCCCCTAAAGATGTAGATGCTAAAAAATTATTTATTTATTTACAGATTTTTTAGAAGTTCTTATTTTAAGGGGCATGGAAAGGTAATGTATAGAGCGATTGACCGGAATATTCAATAGTCGATAAAATCTAAACTACTCATCTTATATCAATAAAATTTTTTTGCCGAGTTGAAATTGTATTTACGAATGAATATTTATATTAAAGCACCGGACGATAGTATGTTTTGCTTTTGAGTAAAAACTAAATATTGGTATTTAGAAAAAATAAGGTATAAAAACCACAAAATCCATACAAATTAATAACTGTAAATTGTAACATTTTAATACGACAATATCCAGGACTCTAACCGACTTTCAAAAACACTCGAATTTTAATTTTAAAATGATTTATTCTATCTGAAAATCTTTGCACGACAGGTTTAGAGGTGTTAAAACAATTTTTAAATAAAAACTCAAGTATTTTTTAAAGTCGGTTTGACGTCGGACAGGTCAGCCGTTTTCATGCTGTCAGCACCAGGAACATGCCCCAGTGTTTCACCACCCTTACAGCCTGCGATCTACAAAGTGCAACCCCCCCCTCCTCATACACTCTCACACAGGTGCTTCGCGCACGGCCTTGCCAAGGGTGGCCAACCTAACAACACGTACATTTCCCCGAGTGATTTTATGCAATAATTCCAGACATTAGTCTAGACCAACGCAACTCGAGGTAGTCTCTTTCTTAACCACTAGATACACACAGGACAAAGGACTCCTTAATAATTGCAAACGTCAATCTTGTACAAATTTTTGCAAATTCAATGTCACGTGTTTTGTATCAGTGTAAGAGTTTTGTGTCTTGATTTCAGCAGGACTCAAATTGTAAATTATGCCACATGCATAATCACACCTCTATACAACCTTGTATAATCATTGTCACCATTTCATCTCCACATAGGGTATTTCGGTTTGTCCCCCTGACTTCTGGCCAACCATCGTGCTGGACGGGAGTCGGGTGGCCAGCAGTCTTCATGTAGCGATAGTTCAGTACGGTCGTGCGCGCGCGTAAGTGCCACGGTCTCGGGGGACATCACCATCTCTCATCTATCAGTAAGTTGCAATAGTGTAAGTTAACACCCAGCTACCTCTTTTATTTGCTTGTGTCCCCGAGACACCATCATCGTGGAAGACCTGGCCTGCCACGCTTTCATATCGCTCACTTAAATTCACCACATGCTCCAGCATGCCTTTGCACCTTGTAAGCTAATGGATGGCTATAGGTTCATGCCCGCTCTTGTGGAGGGTAATCTCATTTCGCCTCACAGTATTTATGTTAGTAAACGTGCTCCCTATTTATTACCGAACTGGCGAGTGTGATTTGTAGTGAAGTCCTCGTACCCCGCTTCACGGGGGATTATACGGCCGGCAACTGCAATCTCCACCATCACCTTACACCATATAAATATGTATACATTTCATGGGTTATTTCCACTCAACTGCATCCCTACCATGAGATCGCACGAGATTCTGTGTGAATTCAGGTATTTTAATTTACCATGTGGGACGTAGAGTACCCACACGATGGATGCCGTCTCTCACTACCCTCTCCATTCACGACAGGCCATCACAGGACGGGGCACGCCACGATCTCACCCTTATTCCACCCACTCAAGAGTCTCGTGCTAACCCGAGCACCCTGGTTAGGTGGCACCCACAAAGTACATTTACAACACCATCCTGTGAATTCACCGTCTCTCCACAACCTGTGATCCCGGCCATGTCAGGTTAATATAGAGTCCTGGATATTGTCATATTAAAAATTATAAAAATTACAGTTTTCAATTTTTATGGATTTTGTGTTTTATCCCCTACTTTTCTAAATATCAATTAAAATTTTTTACTCGAAAGCAAAGCATACTACTGTCCAGTGCTATATAAAGTGACGTTTTCTATTAAAATATCTACTCGAAAAAAAAAAGAGTAGTTTAGATTTTATTGGCGATTGAATATTCCAGTCGTTCGCTAGACACTGTAACTATCCATACCCTTAAGAGGAGTCTTCAATTGGTGCATGGACAGCGTTGCAGCGTGTCATGCGTATTCTAATATGCAAAACCACTTAACTTATTCATATTATTTCCATCTATGAAAAGCACACACACTTGAAACTAAGCTTCAAACATTCAGCACGCTTGTTAGAAACATTATTTTCGGGCCTCTCTAAAAGTTTTTTTTTTTTTTTTTTTAGATTGCTGTAAATCCCGATACATTACCTGAATTCGTAAAGTGCAAAGCGAGAGTCATGCTTTGGTCTTTATTATACTTCACCCTGTTCAAGAATAAAATGTTGTGGTCACCACTTAAAGTTCCGTAGGAAAAAAGACTACAACGGAAACCTTGTACACCAGTTTGGCGTGCTGCGAATAGAGGTGATATGCTTCTCGTCAAACATGGGACACTGGCTCTTATCGCTACGCTGTTCCCACGAGCCAAATGTACAAATTTGACACCGGCAAAGACTCCTCTTAAGAGGTAAAAAAAGGTTTGAAAAGTGTTTTAATGAAACATTGATATTACTCGAACGTGATGCGCAATAGTAGTAATTTTTACATCAATAAGGTAATTCCTAAAAAGTTAATTGAGGTTTTTTCGAAATCCTTTTGTTAATATGTGCAAAAACGTAAGATACGGTTTACTAGAATGATACCTTTAAGTATTTTCAGAATTTTACGAAATTTAAAATAGAAAGGGATAAAATGTGTGTCTCTGTCGCTCTTAAACCTGTTTACATAATGTCGCATAATATTGTGATGCTTTTGCTTCATAATACTGCTTATGCAAATACCAAAAAATGCTTTCAGGACCTTTTGTGTTGCAACTGAAAACGAAACGAAATTATATTTTCACAGAATATCTAATATGTACAGCAGAACAGCAAAAACAAAATGAATTGAACAGACGTCGAGATTTGGTTGCAAATTTTAAAGTACGGTACTTACTAATTTTATGCCAACCATAACATACCGTACACAATACATTGAAATAACCACTGAATACATAAACTGTATTTTTGTTGCTAACAGCAGACCATTTTGGGTCTTGTCTTGTAGAAACCACACCGAGTCCGTCTTGTATTGTCATGCGGCATTGTAGGAAACATTGTATTTGGAGTAAATTCAGTTGTGTTGCTGACAAAGGAGCTAGTGCACTTATTTATAACTCATTATAGTTCACACCACACCCGTTCTTACCACATAAATAACTAGACTCAACACAATTTCACGAACTAAACATAAGATGATGTTGTAGAAGGCGGATTGATCCCTGTCAGCTCGGTTTTATGGTTTTTCTTATAAATCAGGGAATTAACACACTGTTTTACTTTTTCCACTCTGACAAGGCATAGTTTATTGTTTCATTCACTTTTTGGAATCCATATGGCATTGTTTCTGTTAATGTTGCGGCCTCTGTAGTCGCTCCCGTAAATAAAGCAATTTTTCCTTTTCAGCTGTTTCCCGTTGCAAAATAATGAATATATTATGGTTACAGCAATTACAGAAAATCGATTAAGTTTGTGTCTATGCCTTGTTGTGACAAACATTTTGATACATCGACTGGAACAGAAGTTATTGAGAAGAAACAGATAAATCCAAGGTGGTAGGGATAAATACCACTTAAGGTAAACAGACACGCAATAACAAGTCTAATGACATCACAGGAACATCAATATGGCTGCACTCTTTTTTAGTGAGCTAAAATAAACACTCTTTTTACTTGTGTTGTCCTCGAGTTGTACGGACGTAAACAAAGAAAGTGAGGTACTATTATTCATTGAAGTAAATGTACTTTTAAATAAAAATAGAATTAAAAGTATATAATTTCCCCCTTAAGAGGGTGAATAAACATAAATTGTGTTTTCGATTATTTCTCTATATCTATCGAACCAAACGAGACATCGAAGTGCTCTTTGCTTTAAGGCCGATTCACAATGAAGTTAACATGGGCCTCCTTATGTTACCTTTGCGTTAACTTTACAGAAAAATTTACCGCGGATCTGATGTTTCACATTGAAGTTAAGGAATTAAGTTGAGGTACAAGGCTATGTAACAAATGCTGCAAGACTACTGGCGATCATTGCAATATTTAAATTCAACGATGTTATTTGAGTCGAAAAATATTTACATATACAAGTGGCAACGTAAATTAATAACGAAAATGATTCGCAAGTACGGTACCTGTTTCAGTTATGTATTGGAAATGTGTAATAAATTACCCTCCTATTTGTAACATTATGCCTTTCTTACCAACTCGTTTTTTTTTTATTCTCACATTACACATGCTTTATTTAAGAGTAATTCTGTTAGGATTCTTTTTATTTCATGAAATGGGAGGGCTAAACTTTTAGTTAAACGTCTTTCGTGAGACTGGTGAGACACTTGTTTGATATTTTAACAATATGTTTGCTGTCTACACATATCACACCTACCTCAGTGAACTTGCAAACTATACTTAAATTTATTGTAGTGTCTTTGAACGAATGCTTTAGAAACACATTAAGCTCTGAATTATTTATAAATATATGATAACGACTCACTAAACAACCACAGCCACACATGTATTAGGGAATGCACTTACAAATACCATGTCACACGAGTAACAAATCTTACGTGGAATTAAAAATATATATACTTAAAATTACAATAACGAAAATTTTGCTTTCACCACACTTCAGAACACAACTATGACAAATTTACTTCTTTTCATACACTCTTGTGCATGCACGAGCGAGCAGCACAAAATTTGAGGTTATGAGAAACGCCTGTAAAACCTTAGTTTTGGCGCGTTAAACTCTCGTAGGCAAGAGCCAACAAAAGAACAACTCCGCTTCTGATTGGCTGTTCTTAACTTTACCTTAACGTTATGTTGAAGTTGACTCTACTTCGACATTTATAAGTTACAGTTGCGTCGCCGATAATTCATTGTGAAAACACTGTAGCGTGACCTATATCTCTACTCAGCTGTAACTTAAAGGTAACGTAAGAAGCTCCATGTTAACTTCATTGTGATTCGGGCTTTAGAATGATGCTTATTCAAATGTCCAAAATATAATTTAAATATATTTTCCTAATTCATCCCCAAAGAGGTAAAAAAAAAAAAGGGTAAAATGTATTTTCGAATCACAATCGATTTACATCGACCACGTTGATATTTTTTATATCGACATTATTTTTGCTTAAGGATGATGCTTACTCAAATACTTAAAAAATTATTTCACGAATTTTTGAAATTGCACACCTAAGTAAGTTGAAAGGGGTGAAAAGTGATTAAATGTGTTTTCAATTAATCGCAGATATATCTTGAACCCAGTGGACTACTGTCGTCCAAGAGACATCAGTAAAGATGTCTAAAATGTGATTCAAAGTTTTTTTTCGAAATTCTGTCTCTTAGGAAGTGAAAAGACCTGGAATGTGTTTTAGATAAACCCTCGATATTTATCGGACCCATAGAGATATTCCGTTTATTTTTGCTTCAGAATGATTATTAGGTAAGTGGCTGCAGTTCAAACTCTCAGTACTGTACAGAGTTGATACGTGTTTTTTTAATGAAAGATCGATTTTGCTATGACTGAATGGGCTATCGTGATAATTTTCACTTCACTTGGCTACTTATACAAATATTTAAGATGTGAAATTGAGATTTTTTGTAATTCGACACCTAGAGGGATGATAAGGAATAAAAATTTGTTTTGTACCAGCCAATGCTGTTTATTTAACCAATAGATATAGTGAGGTATTGTTAGTGTGAAAATGATGCTTATGTAAGTGGCTAAAAATAGTTATGCACATTTTTATTTTATAAGATAACTTAATTATTAAGAAGAAAACTTAGTTTGTAAAATTTCAAAGCAAATTATCCGAAAAGCAAGTACGACCAGCGAGAAATAAATTATACAGGAGTTTCGTTCTTCGGATCTATCGAGATGTGTTACTGTGCAAACTATATGAACCTAGGAAATATATATATTATTTTAAAATTAGTTTTCATGAATGTGATGCAGCTGTTTGTAGCTCCAGTCTACTGTTCCAGAGGTTCTTGGTTCAAATTCCGTTAAAGGCTACGCAAATGTGCAATTCCGACACACAAAAACTTCAAGGCAGATCAAATTAGTGCAGTTTGGATGATAGTCGTTCAATAGTGGTATAAATGAATTTTGCAGTTCACTAGCCACTAAATTTCCTCCACAGCAACAGTTCACATATATCATCTCACTAACCTTAAGGTGCTAGGGAGAAATCAGCTAACACCTCGGTCATTCTAACACTTGATGACTGAACTACCAATCTGGTGTACGGAAAGGTTTTTCAACTAAAGCAAATATTATCTGCTATGAGTAACATTGCGAACAAAGCCGTAGGTGTACTGCTAGTGAATCAAATATGCATTGTGATTAGTGAGCCTGCAGGAAGTGTTTAAATAAGTGGATGTTTTTATTATTGGCGATATAATGTGTATGTTTTCTTCGAAACATGTGCAGGATGTTTGGTGCAGGAATGTTAAATTTGGTTTGCTATGACATAGTAATTAATTTTGTGTGGAAGCATGTGCTGCAAAGTGGAGTTTACATACGAGAAAAGTATGTTGAATAAAATGCCAGCGGAGAGGGGAATTAATAAACCGACCTGTCCAACATGATACTTTTCCTACATGCTATTTATAAGCAGACATCATAACAACTTCCACACATTTTGGCCTTTGCCATTTTGATTGCTATACAGCTGGTATTTCTGCATACCATGTTTCACTCGCACACAATAAAATTTCTACACCTGTGCTGCCTAGGTGGACTTACTTGTCTTTAGCCTAGACTTGAACCTGTCGAGTGTATGAAGTGTGAGGGGTACCTGGTTCGAATCCGGGCTCAGGTAAGGAGGTTTGTGCTGTCCTTTAATCTAATTTCATCTTTGTAGGCTCTCAGAACCTCGCTGTTAAATGGCAGTTTAACTCTTTTTTCAGTTGTCAGTAAATTTTACTAGTGGACAGTGCATGGCAAGATTACTGCGATTGGTAAGGACATGAGACATCGAGTGAATTGGATATCTCATCCGTTCGTTGCTAATAGTACTGCGAGCTAGTGCATTGAATTTAGTTCGCAAGACCTGTCTTTCGACGAATATATGATAGAAAATCTACAAAACACTAACAACAACACAAATAGTACTGACAACCAGAGTTCGGTGATTTGGCGATTGTCATTCAAAATTTCAATCAAAGAAGACACTAAAATATTGTACAAAATTGTGTAGGTATATTTATTCATTGTCCCTTTTTACAGTCAGTTTCTTTGAACCGTGATGACATAAAATACGATGACAGATGTGCTGCTTGTTTCGTTCCTCGGCTTTCATTCTATATTTTACTCCCGAAGGTTTCTTTGATTTATTAATCGATCCATTTCACTAAACTTATTTACCACAAAAATTCTGCAAACTCTTACCATATTAACACAAACAAGAGTAGCCACAGTCTTAAATATATAAACTGGAACCACAACAAGCTCTGTTTTGCTATATGACTCACATCACACCTACGAATCACTAAGACTGTATTCCCTTATTATTGACAGCACTGAACCCACTGATTTAGAGTTCCTTTATTTACAAACACACTTGGCCAGTAATTGGCGAGCAAGGTTTTGGTGTTTGGGTTGGAGGCTATATTTTAAATCACATCCTGTTGAGCTTACTGATGTGCTGGACGAAGGGTTATCTCAACTTAACAAACGAGCGATGATGCAAGGCATGACGGGTGACGAAAACAACTGTAGCAGACGAGTCGGCGAGCATTATTTGCGAAAAAAAAAAATACCTTTGCTATTTAGTGTACGATTCATGTTTTTAATAAGAATGTTTCAAGCAACATTAAATTATAATACTGTGAGGTCTTTGATAAAATAAAGAAAATAAACCTAACCTAGTTTATTTACAACTGTATACACAAAAAACCTATGTCTATAATGATTTACCACAATAAATGTCAAACAGAACAAATAACTACTATTTACATAAAGAAAAAAATACATCTACATAAGTTCTCTGTATATGGAAAGGTTACTTGTCACTCACAATGGTGGACCCAATGAAAGAATACCGAAGAATCTTTTCTGGCCTAGAAACACCTTCTTCCTACTACTTGCTGCGGTCCCACTCGCTGGACACCCTTGAACAGTCGTCGCAACCCAATACTTGTCGTTGCTATCACTTGAGATTGCACCAGGCAATTGCCAGCCAAAACTCTCTCTCTCCAGCTGCAGATCCCCCTTACATACCCACACCTATATCTCGAATTATCTCGGCAAGTCTCTGTTCTCCAACCTCCTGAAAAGGCGTCGCTTCAAAGTCAAGCACCACCCCGAGTGATAAAGAAGGAACAGGAACATTCCAGACGACGATATCTCCCTCGGTTACCCGATATTGGGTGCAGGTGGTCGCCACCGCACATGGGCGACACACTGTACGCCGAACCTCTTTGTTATTGCCGCTGCTATATCGGCTTACACTGCTATCCGATTACAGCAGCCTGAAGGTTGTTATTGTGGAGTTATACAATCCATGCAGCACCCGAGGAGGTCTTTTAGCGCTGTCACCACTGTATTGTATTTCGCCGCTCTGCCCGACAGCCACGGCACTATGGAGCGGGTGGGAAGGGGGGTATCCTAGCTCCACCACCACAGTATCCTACTACACCGCCCAGCCAGACAGTCGCGGCTCGCAACAATACAACAATTGTATTTGGAATCTTCGTTCTCTAAGTATTCGTGCTTGTGAGATAATTTCTTGCGCCAAAAGTAATGATTGTGTTATGTTTCTTGTAACCTAAAATTATGTTGCCTTCTCGTGCTTGGACGAGTATGTAGGAAATAAATTTTCATATAATTCAAAGGACAATCGTCACAAAATTATCTTTACATAAGCATATATATTGCAGTTGTGTTCTGAAGTGTGGTGAAAAGAAATGTCCATAATTGTCGTGGTATTACTGCATTGTTTTGGATACTTGTACTAATTTTGATGAATAGCAATGCTCGTGAATAATTAAGTGGTTCGTTTACTGAAAGTTGCGTTTTTATAACGCAAGTGAGATATATCGTGATGTTTGGAACCCTTTTGTTATTCGACAGTGCTGCTTTTATATTAATTATGCCACAAATAGTAAACATCGGACCTAAAAGTGATTAACGAGTGACCCATGCTGCTAGAAAAGTTGTTTCTATGTTTTATATTTGTACTGGTTTTAATTAAATAATGTATTCTTTTTATTAAATTCAATTACATTTTGTAACTTGTGTGTCATGGCATTTTTGAGTTCAATACCTGTTATACACCTGACTTTTGTACTTCAGTGAGTCATAGGCCTAAATCATGTCGTAAAATATAACTTATTCAAAATATAGTGACTGCTAAAATTTTTCAAATACACCTGGCATAGGACTCTGCAATAAATTTGATTGCCACCCATATGATTTGCCAGTTCAGTGTTCACTGAAGTAGGTGTGATTTGTGTAAACTGCTAACATTATGTCAGTACATTATAAACAGTACATTTAGTCTGACGAAAGACTATAAACCAAAAGTTCAATCCTCCTATATTGCGAAATAAAGAGAATCCCAACAGAAGCACTCCTAAATAATGTGCAAACGAAACAAGTCAGTTAATAAAGAAATTATATTAAAAGTAATAGCCTGTCCAAGCAAAGAAACTAGAGGATATTTATTTCACAATGTTGTCAACATTCGTTGGCACAGTACTTGCAAAACATGTTCGCTATTTATCAATGTTACTACATTTTTCACTATTTATCAATGTTACTTCTTGTTCGCTATTTATCAATGTTAATACTTGCATAAATGTTGTATGGCACAAACAACATTGCAACCTTATACATTACATGTGATGTCAAAGATAGCCTAAATAACCCATAGAATGCATAGCTTTTTTTTTACTACTGGGAGATAAGTATTCCCCTTTGGCTACGCTGACAATTTGGTGTTCCTAAAAAGAGCTGGCCAGTTTTCTCGATGCTGACAGTAAAAAAAGGAATACGGCCTGGAGTGGCATGTGCAGTGCAATGCACAGCCACTTTCTCATGGCCAATACTGATCTCTCTGACAAAATAGTACTTACTTCACATAGACGATGCATTTGAACCATTAAACCTCACACTGCTCACTTTTTTTTTAAATTTAATAAAAAGTTTCCTATTTTCTGCTAGTAACTTAAAATAAGTATGATGTTGTGATCCGCTTTAAACATTTCTGGCATGCAAATTAACTAACTGATTGCCATTTACCAGTCGCATTAATTTCAGTGCAGGCGATTTAGTCCCTTCCCCCCCCTACCCAAAAAAAACTAAACAGCTTGGTGCTCGGGGCATATGCCGTGCTTGTTCTCCCCCTCCCACCTAGTTGTGGACCAGACTACTACTATTTCAAACTTTGTCACAGTGTACTACAAGGCTTCATGCTTAGTAGGTTCGTTGGTGTGGAGACAGTTGATACTATCTTTGTAAGTTACGACATCGATGTGAGAATAACCTCTGTCATTATTATATCTGGCAATCGTTACGACCCTGAGAAACAGCACTGCTACAGCATTCTTACTGTTTTATGTTAACCTGCTGACTTTTTTTAATCCACTGTATGACATTTCTACTCTCTGTCATACCTCAACAGCACCTGAACCCTTGTATGTTCTCTTACAGCAACAGTTTTCAATGTCATACATGTAATTATGACCAATGTAGTAATTTTAACTATAATAAATGTACAATAAATTGAGAATATTTTCTACTAAATAAACAAAAATAATAAAATTATCAAATTATCATAAAAACACTAAATTACTGTTTTACCTGTTGTCGCAATGATGCAGCCTCTTGGTACAAATGTACTACAATATTTATTTCGTCCTCTTTAACCTGTAGTCGGGATTCCAAAACTGCTAGTTCTCTAGCGTCATCTTCATTGTCAGAAGAAGTTTGTCTTAGCTGCTGGTACCTCTTATTCATGGATTTGAAGTCGTCGTAAAGATGTTTTAATACAGAAAATGTGTCGTGATTTTCTTGTTCTGTGAGAGAATTTGTTGCTCCTTTTGGAGTACATGCTATAGCAGAGTCCTGAAGTTGGTTTTCATTCTCGGGTAATAAATTTAGGGCGTTATCCTTGTTTTGCGGGGCAGGGAATTGTTGGCATGCATAATATGTACTATCGTTAAAACTTGGTCGCTCTTCACCACATAGAACCTGTGACAGGACAGCCTTGAAATTAACAAATCGTTTTGGAATCCCATGCCAATCTCCATTACCACCTCCATTGTACTGAAGAATATCACTAAAATGTCGGCGCTTCATTTTAATCATAGAAAGTGCAGTTTGTACATTTATACCCAAGTTGTGACTTGGGGTTGTAGACTTTCCAACTACAAAAGGTATATTTGCATACGATGATTGTAGGAAGTATCTCGGAGAAATTCTTCTAGTATAGTTACGAGAATAATTCGCATGTGTAAATAATTTTGGTGTTTTGGAATTTATCAGAGCATGAGGCAACTGGGCTGTATTAAAATCGTGCAGCATATTTTTCTGTTTATTGAAAACTTTGTTTAACATGAGTCGTCTTTTGTTAGCAACTACAGGATTTTTCTCTTGTGTAGATTTTTTCCTTAGTGCAGTTTTCATACGATATGATACATTTTTAGAAATATTTTTCTTAGAAATATGGTGCTGTCTTCCCATTGAATTTCCTTGTGTGAACATATTCACACTGCTGATTGGGCGATTTTTTGCCGTAATCTTCTGACTTGTACTTTCTTTTTTCCTGTAACAACTGGAAAAAGACGAACTTTCGTTTTCGTTAGAATCCTGCACACCTGAACAGTGCATTTTAGTAGAAAATCTTCCCTGATTCTTTTTTACCAAATTTTCGAGCATAATCCTTTTTTTCATAGTGTTATCTGTTATTATATATTTGTGTTTCTTGCTAAAATCATCATTGATTTGGTCATCTAATTTTTTTATATTATTTTTATCACGGGTAAAATAATATTTCTGTTTATTTAAAAAATTAAATTTTTTGTTTAGCTCCATTGCCAGTGGCAGTTTATTTTCCAACTTTTCATACATTGGTAAGATCTTCAGGTTCGTAGAACTTGTTTTCAACGTCGACCCAGACGAATTTTTTTGGATATTGTTTTTTCTATGTATTCTTTTACAACTGTTTGTCAGTGATTTGCCGATGCTAACTATATTTCTACTACCAGATTTAGTGAAACTATTTACTTTCTTATTTTCCTGTTCATGTTTGTCTCTGCCAATGGTTTTCTTGCAAGTCCAATATTTTTCCCAACTACGAGGTTTATCGTGATGAGTATTGGACTCAAAAGTTATAGAATTATGTTTTAAACTGAAATTGTCAGAAAACACATGATGTCTTGAAATTTTCTTACTGTTTGAAACACAGTGGTAACCATTTTTCGCTGCAAACATACTTTTCATGCAGTCAAGTTGTGAAATGAAATCACAGTTGTTCTTTATTGATGTTACCTGCTTTTCGTAACAAGTTGGTGAATCAGTTTCATTATTCATTCCGTCAAACTTTTCATTAACACTACCAGAGTATTGTTGATCATGTGTTGCCTGTAAAATATTATATGTATATTAGCAAAGAAATATCTTTCTGCAAAAACTTGTGCAGGGGATCTGCACTAAACTAATACTTTAAATTAAAATTTGTAGTATGGACTATTTACGTTAAAATATAGAAGGCTAAATTAATATTCGTAGCTGTTTTGATATGTCTAAGATCTACTATAGTATATCTACATTTTCAAAAAACGTGATCATAATTAATCTATGATTGGTTATATATGTTTCATGTTCAATTATCGTCTGGTCGCCAATCTATTTAAAGCGAAAGAAAGGCTGATAGATGGGACACCTACAAACATAAAACAACATTCACAAACATTTCCTACTGTGCAGGTCCAGGAAAATGTTTACCAGTTCCTGACTGAAAGTGTAATCTTAGTATCAGGGTACAAAATCCATTGAAAAAAAATTGGGGGTGGAGGGGGTAATGTTTTACATAGGACATGGCCACCACAAAATCGTCCTACTGTATTGAAAATTTTCTATGAATTTTTAAAATAGTCTACTGTTTTCCTAAAATTATAATTTTATAATGTTACATCCTATTAGTATTGGAATCAACTGAAATTGACATGTGCGGTCAGCCAAATATAATACTGTACATGCAAATTGTACAGCCACTCTCCCCCTTTTTTAAGCCAATCCCAAACAACGAGGAAGCTGCTTTCGTGGGCTCCTATTATCGATAGGGTGTTTTCGTACTTCTCGACCCATCGATATCTGCTGTTTCATCAGTTCTTCATGTCACGATAGCAAGAGTCAGAATTAAAGCTGTAACTGCTACAAGGAGACCATCTAGTCAAGTTACCTCGCTCATGCCATGAGTTACATTGAAACCACAGTTTTTTAAACAGCACATCCAGGTAAAACCACAAGTGTGTTGTGACAATATCCGGGTCCTAGCCGAATTCGGCATCTAATAATAATACATTACTTCAGTCCCTCTGACGAATATTCACATTAACTTGTAAGTGACTCGACTCAGGTAGTAAATGGAAGTTATATTAAACATGGTGGAACTACTACATGTACTTTGGCTGTGTTTCAACCATATTCCAGCTGAGCTTACTAGCGGAATTCACTAAATATGTATACAAATGTACTCCATAATTTAAATACAATATATTAGGAAGGCTTCGTCTTCAGTATTTGGTGCTTTAACAAGCAAGAAACTAAGTTTAGAGGCATTTGGCAGAGCCTGGATACACCTTACGAAGGCATGTTAAGATTAACAATAATTTCACCAGCCAGGGGTACCAGGAGGTGGGGCCATCGAACCCGCCTCATGCACATCTCGCCTGAAAATAGGTTAACTCCCATTAGACTTCTAAGTTGTGCTTCCTGAGTGTCATGCAAAAAGAAAATTGAATATAATAAAAAATTTACAATTCTGCTTTAATTTAATTTATTATTGTTTTCTAAAGGCATTATTATATAACAGCCCTTCCCTCACTGCTAATCTAAATTACAACCTGGAATTGCAAAATGGGAAACATCTCCCCCATCCCCACCCTTTTCCCAACTGGATGTCTAAATCCATTTCTGCACAGAACCAGAGTTCATGTTTTTACGATTAAAGTTTTTCTCTCGCCAATAACTGATTTTAACACAATCTTACGTAGCTATCTAACATAAATCTATGATAATATGAGAGGCTCGAACATCGCAATCGATCAGTTATTTTAGCTGCATTTATTTCAATAATTATTTTCCTGTTTTCACGATAAATCTAGGTGTAAGGTATGAGATTTTTTATTAGGAAAGCAATGTTTTTTGCCGAAAAAAGTTGCATCCAGTATTAGACTGACAACTTTATACAGTGATTTGTTTGTACATACTTCGCTATATTTATTACTGCGCATCGCGATCATTAAGGTTGTTTAAGAATCTAAAAACATAAGCACAGATCATATATCATAAATGCAGAAACTGTGTACGACCAAAAGTCTTGTACAAAATCAGTTCACAATTAGATTCTTACTGTTGTGTTTAACCAATTGCATTTTTCGATGAATTTGAAATATTCCTTGCTGCATAGAAGTAAACCGAAGGCTCCCGTACAGCGCAATGCCATCCCATGGATGTCCTTGGAATGTCCTTTTCGGATTGCAGGATATCCATAGGATATCATGTAATTTCCATAGAATGTCCCATGGATGACCCTGAGGCGTCCCAGTGATCACACTTTGGATATCCATGGGACATTCTGTATATGTCGTATTTAATTCAAAAGCGACGCGACACAGGTGCACATTTTGCACTGCACCTCTGAATAGCAATATTTAATCGGGCTCCAGCAGTGTCCAAGGAAAACAAAAACCTATTTTCCTATGAATGTACTTTTAGGAAATAAACTGTGTAGCCTAAAGTAGGGATACCCCATGGATGTATGTAAACGATATTCAGGGGAAATTCTTTTGGGATATCCTATGAATATACTTTGAGGGTTTACCAAAAAAAATTTCTCAAAATTTTTAAATTGTTTTAGTGTATTTTAAATGTACATTACTGAAATCCATACATCCGTATTTCTATTTGTCATGGATTATAAAAAATTATGATGTACCATTAGAATACCCTTGGGATATCCTATAGATGTCTGGGACATATTTGGTACATTCGGGACAAATGTAGGATATTTCTGGGATATCCTGTGTTGTTAGGGCTATTGAAACACATATTTGAAGTGGATTCGTATTTGGAGAAAATAGTAATTGTATAATTTCCTATGACTGCACAGCATAAAACATTATTCACAATATTGAAATCAATATTTTAACATAAAAATTTGATACTCTAGCATTGTTTTGTTCTTGTGTATTTTTGGAGGCTAAACCAACACGGCGGACACTCTTGTTTGCGTCCTATGTGCATGCACAAGAAATGAAATATTGCCATTTCCTATGTCAGCATCTCTATGCATACGACCACTTTTTTGGTGTTGCGAATTGGTAGGTAAGAAAAGACGTCTTGGCCGGAGACGTTACAAGATCAGCATCGCGCCGAGGATCAGCTGTTTCTGTACACTCGTTCGTCAAAATGCCACATGAGTAGTGTTACTTGAACTGGTTAATGTTGTAAAAATAGTACAAAAATGTGTGTACTGTACTTGCAATAGCGATTTTAGGTATCGATAATAGAAATATATGAAGGATATTATTTATTTTTACTCCGAATATTCGTGTAAAGAGTCTAGTAACTCATGGTCGCTATTCATAAATTTGAGCCGAGGACTAGATCACAGCGTCAGACGACTATGTCCATACATTTGAGGGCTAGATAACATTAGATGAACATGAGCTTGATGTAATCCTTATTAAGACGCACTCTACGATCTCCATCCTATTTCCTTCATCACTGATGTTCTATAATTACTTTCCTTCTCACCCTCCTACCCAGACTGTCTTTTCCACTTAGGCCTACCCTTCACCCATTTCGCAGTACTCCTCTGCACCTTACCAAGATTCTGCACCCAACAACCACATGTGTTTGTGAACCAAAAATTTGAATTCTGGGGTAACATTTCGTAAAGACTACTTTCACCTGATAAAGAGTGTTCAAATTCTAGTACTTTAGGCCATGTTCTTCTAAAATTATATCGTCAAAACTTTTTGTGCAAACCCGAGATTAAAAATTACAACTTTCAGTAGTAACACAAAAAAATAATAGTTGTAGCGCAATAGGCCTACAGGACCACATTTACTACCAATGGCATTAACATTAAATTTGTATTATTCTTCACTAAGGGGCACAGTTTGCTAGTATTCATTTTGTAACAATATATTATTAAGTATAATGATGCTGCTAAAATGTTGGGCCTAAGCTAAGTATTTACAGTCTAGGCCTATATCACAAAAGCATTCACTTTTTGACATTTCCCTTTCAGGATAGTTGTCTGTGAACACAGAAATAAAGTTAGCTAACTTCAACCCATTCGACTTTCTTCGAAGACAAACATAAGAAAGTGCACTCATGTCACTTCCGAATTTCGACTCGGAAGGTATAAAGTAGGGCATCATTAATTTTAATAAACTATGTGAAAAATAAAGGTACACCCAAATAGTCTGCAAGATAAAACAAGTGAAATAAATAACTAGTAGGCCTACAAAACCTGACAAATCATAACATTAACCACTCACAATGACTGAAAGTTCCAATATTTTAAATATTCTGACTATTGTCCACGATTTCAGCAGGCCCTGATATCCAACAGCAACTTTGCCTAGATGAAATATGTACGTTAGGTATTGTTTTAATATCACATACATGCACACACATTTTTTTATTTGTGATTTTATATATTTGGTTTTGCTACCCTTCCATAGCAAGTCACAGTACTCAAGCCATCGTCTCAACTCTCCATCTAACTGATCGTCTACATTTCTACAGACAAATGAGGCTCCATGAACATTATTTGGTCTGAGACTTATCAAACACTGCCGAATCCATGATTTATATATGTTATTTTCTGACAAATTAAAGAAAATGAATCGTCCGCCCGTTCAAACACAGCAGTCTGTCACGATTGTTTGTACTTTGGAAGCTGATTCTACCCATGTTTCAATGTGCGAATGCCCCGGGCCAAGCCGTCTATACATAGATGTTAGTCCTTGTGCAAACTACCTATGTTCTATGCTTACTGTTACGTTATCAATTGTGAACCCCACCTTTATGCACTGCTAATATTAACAATTGAAATAATATGAAGTAACATGTTCACTCATATTTGGATTCCAATGCTATAGTCGCATCCTAGGAATCATTCCATTCACAAAAGACGCATCTAGAATATGAGCACATTACTGTCGACACCTGGGTATTACACCCTTGCTAGGTGCCTCTTTGAGACAAAATAAGTTTTATAGACCATACTCGGAAATCGATCGACTTATGTGTAAGAAAAGTATTCTCTTTCTTTGCATATGAGGTCTGTAGCTCTTCCAAATGCATATCCAGCCCTGTTTTCAAGAGTGTGGGCAATTTATATGAGCTTTAAAAACACATAAATAAAGTATTTAAGTTCTTTGATGAACTACTGAATTAATGGCGTATTCCAATTGACTGCTCCGGGTGATCACTGGGTGTGCACATGGTGCACCCCGAAAACTGAAAATATGCAATAGTCACGTGATTGCCTGCAATAAGTGTGTATTGTTTTTGCTCCGACAACTGGAACACATCATTTTTACAATGCAAAAACATCAATATTCTTCAACCCCCCGTTACTCCAAAAAGGCCAAAATTCAGCCGTAGGATATTTGAGAGGTTACATTACTACAATTTCTCTTCTTGAACAGTCGGTAATTAGATGCAAAAGCGAGTCGGCCAACGAACACAGTTATTAAAAGGAACACTGTATGTTTGCACCACAAACTTTGTTGTATTATTCAAGTGCTGAACAGTCACATGATTACAGAATTTCCACTACAGTCACAGGGGTTGTATAAGGTCTGAATAACGGCGAGGGGAGTTTTGTCAAGAGGGGGGGTAATGTAGCCACTAAATTTACCAGCCGCCATACTGCTTTAACCTCAAAAGTACACATCAGACTAGTATTTTTATGGTAAATTAGTGTATTGTGCTTTTAAATTGATTTTTAGGTTGAAAACTCTATATTTCAGCCCTGTTTACACACCTCCTAACTAATATTTCCTCAATTTTTAAATTAGTCGGCCATATTGATACCAGCCACATGAAGCGTTTGTTTGGTTACAATTCCCGGCGACATGCTCCATCTCGAACCTTTTAACATCTTTGACCACAGCAAATATTTTCTTTTGTTTACATAATCATAGGTCGCAACCATATTTGTACTCAGTTGTAGAACCACCTCGAGAGATGGTGCAGCAAAAACTGCTCCCGGGGCGCACCCATCGAGTGCAGCTCTCAATTGAAATACGAAAATCTGAATTCTCCCAATGGGAGCTTTGGT
Organism: Medauroidea extradentata; assembly: GCA_003012365.1. Classification (NCBI taxonomy): domain Eukaryota; kingdom Metazoa; phylum Arthropoda; class Insecta; order Phasmatodea; family Phasmatidae; genus Medauroidea; species Medauroidea extradentata. The sequence goes on along the minus strand of PNEQ01093560.1, from coordinate 14,373 downwards.
AACTGGAACATGCGGCACTCGACGTGTGCGCACCGGGAGTATTCGGTTGCAGTAATTGAAATACGCTTTAAGTTTTTTGGGTTCCAAAAATGTAATTAAGAATCATGCCTGATTCTTTGGAAGTAGGTATTGATTAGAGAAAAATTAATCCCATAAACAATCATGCATTTCTGTCTCACCAACCTCACTGTGCAAAGCTTTTTCACTGTGGTTTCATCAAAAAATATATATGAATATTTTAATGAAATTAAAAGCCGAGTTATACCAGACATTCAAACCACACTTACTGTGTCATGGGAAAAAGAAGCCATTATAATGTCACTTAAACCAAGAAAGTCCCATGATGGTGTTTTAAGCATAATACTATAAAGTCATGCAGAATAAAAAAATTTTCCTTTGAACGAAATATGTAATTGTATGTTAGTTACTAATGTATTTCCTAACAGATAAAAGACTGCTATCATCAAACCTTTATTCGAAAAGGTTGACAGAGAAAGTGAAAAGAATTATAGACCCATTTCACTATTTTCAGTCTTTGCTAAGATACTTGATTAAGGGTGTGGTCTACCACAATTTTCATCATCATTATTTTAATTTTTGTTTGTACTATATATTTTTTTCTTATTTAAGACACAAAATGTGACTAAATTTGGTTCCTAGGAAATTTTTTTATCTCTCATAGTTTTCGCGTAATGGCTTGTTAAAGTCATATTTTGCATGTTTCCGTTTTAACGACTACACTAAAACCAACTGATATACCAAACTGAAAAAAAAATCATAGTGGATAAATACGTTGCAGACTACAATGGCATGCTCATAAAATTAAAGAATGAAAATTATTTAAATTTTAAAAAATTGCTGAAACTTAAAATAACATTTAAAAAATTCAATATTATTTTTAAATACAAAAAAAAATTATTCATTAATTTTATGAGCATGTCATTATAGCCTGCAATGTCTTTATCCACTGTGATTTTTTTGTGTTTGGTATATCAGTTGGTTTTAGTGTGGTCGTTAAAACGGAAACATGCAAAATATGACTTTAACAAGCCATTACGCGAAAACTATGAGAGATAAAACAATTTCATAAGAGCCAAATTTAGTCACATTTTGTGTCTAAAGAAGAAAAAAAAAATATCTGGTACAAATAAAAAAATGGTGACGAAAATTTCAGTAGACAGCGACCTTAATCAAACACTTTGAACAGCATGTCATATCACCTTCACAGCTTCGATTTAGAAAAGGTTCGTCCACTATAAATGCAGCATATCACCTTACGACAAACATGTTAAGTAAAATAAATGTTAAAATAATGTCTTAGGATTATTCTGTGACTTGTCTAAGACCTTTGATTGCATAAATCATGAAGTGTTATCTAAAAAATTGCAACTGTATGGTATGAATGAAAATTTCACTTCATTCATTAAATCATACCTAGCTCAACGAAAACAAAAAGTGTAATAAATTATCCATATACAGGTAAGGATGTTGTATCTAACTCTGGCAACATCAGCCATGGAGTTCCCCAGTGCTCGGTTCTGGGTCCATTACTTTTTTTGTTGTACATTAAAGATTTACCAGATTATCTAGGTGATGATGCCAGAACTGTTCTATTGGCAGATGATACAAGTATACTTATAAGTGCAAAATCTGAAATAGGCTTGAAAAACAATCAGATATATTTCCTAGTAAATTAATTAAATAGTTTTCAATGCACAATATATTTTTGAACATTGATAAAAATAATTGTATTAGGTTTACAACAAAAAATAAAGTAATTACTTACATAAATTTAAATTACTATAACGACAGAATACAAAATGTTACTTCGGTGAGATTTTTGGGATTTGAACTTGGTAGTAAATTAGATTGGAAAGTCCATACATGCTTTGTTGCGAACAAACTTAGTTCAGCATACTAAAAAGTCTTTCTCAATTAGCCACTAAGGAAACTTTAAAATTAGTGGATTACACTTATTTTCATTCTATAATGTCGTATGGGATTATCTTTTGGGGATTCTCATCAAATTATAAAAAGTGTTACTCCTCCAAAAAAAAAAAACAATAAGAACTATCTGCAATAAACGACCTAAGGAATCTTGTAGAAAGTTGTTCAAAGACGAAGGTATTCTCACTCAAACAGGTCAATTTATCTTTAAAGCTCTGTATTACCCAACCTTTATAAAGAATTATTTCTAATCCAAATAAATTTAAGGTAGACAAAAAAGTTCTTACTTAATAACAGTTTTATACATTTGAAGAGTATTTAAATAAGTGTACTTTTATTAATCATGATAAGGATTTAAATTTGGTGAAATAGAGGTCTGTTATTGTCATTACTATTGTGATTGTTATGGTTTTATTATTGTTACTTTGTTACTGTTATAATATTGTTATTTTTATTTCGAACTATTGTAATATTTCCTTACTAAATGCTGTGATGTACCAGTGTAATGTGTGACATAGCCTTTGTAACTATACAATTGACAAACTCTGTACCCATATGTACATAACACACGTAAGGGTCAAAAGAGTGGTTATAAATAAATAAATTAAATTAATTAATTTGGTTTTCAGTTACAGAGATGGTTGAGTGTTTGCAGTATCGTTATCAATCATATAATATTTCTATCATTTTTATGCTTGTTTTCGTGTAATGAATAATTATGTGTCACATAGTAACAAATTGGTAAGGTTTTTTTGCAGCATTAAAATTCCGAGGAATTCCACCAGTTTTTGGTTAAAATACTCGGGAGTTTGTTAACAGGATTCGATATCCAGAGGTTTCTATGTTTTTTTTTTGTGGTAGTTTTGACTATATTAAATAGGTCTATTTTACTTGTAAAAATTGTACGTTTACTTTACATTTAAAAGACCTCATTAAGATGTATGAATATTCGTTAGAGGAAATCTAATTTAAAAACAGAGAACCAGATAAAGCCGAAGTGTGTGCTGCTAATTTTAGAGCACTAGCTGAAAGACATTTATATTTTAGTAACATTTTAATAATTTATAAACTGTGTTTCAATGATTTTCTGAGATCGAACACACACACTCATTTACACTTGTTTTAAGGTGAGTTACATGCTGAACATTTAAAGTTTACTGTGGTATGTAGCAGTTTTTAGCCTACTATCTGTGCGCCTGTGTGTGTGTTCCCCCAAGGACATTTGAACCAGTTGATCGAATTTCATCACACTTTGTACATGTATAGTACTTAGCTACCCGACCTGACTGTTATATATTTTGTCGTTGCCATGTCTATATTTTCAAAATGCCAGCAAATTAAAAAAAATTTCAATCAAGCTAGATATCTAACGAACAATACTTTAGACATTCATCAAACTTGGTACGTATATACTACATTCAAAGCTGACTTCAGTTTTGTGTATTTTGTTCAACCTGTCATCATTTTTTCAAAACGGTGGCCACTTTTATATTTTTAGCATTATAGCATTACATATCTTAGAAAATATTATCTTCATAATTCCACCAAACCTGGTACACATACATACAAAGACTTTACTATTGCATATTTCATTCATCCTGTGTTCTTATTTTCTAAATGTCGGCCAGTTTTGTATTTTTAGCATTGCATTACATAGGTATCTTAGGAAAACTTTTTCACCAAACTTGGTACACATCATAAAAATCTGACTTTACTTTTGTAAATGTCATTCATCCTGTGTTCATATGTTCATAATGGTTCCTTTTTTATATTTTTAGCATTGTAATACATGTCTTACAAAGTATTTTTCACAATTTTATTGAACTTGGTACAATGATGCCATCTGACATTACTCTTCGAGCCTCTGTTCACCTCTACTACCACTAGAGTCACCGAAGGAATGTTACGGCAGACACTCCTGACCACCCGACTACACCAGAGGTCACGTGCGACTGCGGCCAAGTGACAGCCACGAACTGTTCTGTGAATGCTTACCGCCAAGTGTTTTAGAATCTTCCAGTAATAATTATTGCACTGTGGTTTGGAATTGTAATGTATGAAAATGTAACATTCTTCACAAACAACCTTAACATATATGTAGTTATAGTGTTTACAACTTTTTGTGCCATTCGCAACACAGACCTATTTTCGGCCACAAGGCTGCTTAGTATTATTATTTTTTAAAGTGTTTTGTCCTCTTGTAATTATGTGCAGTACATGTATTCCTAATTTCACTCTCATTTCACTTGGGGGAATTTCAGTTTTGGCATGTTCAGACAGCCCACACTGCTTCTGTCGCGTCAAGGATCGTCAGTCTCTCGCAAGCAGGCAGATGAGACAAATTTTGTTACCAATCGCTTAGTTTACCATAGTCTCATCTTTTGGAACATTTTTTGTCTTTTTAGCCCGCCGTGTATGCCGTCTCCTGGTGAGACTTTCGCCCGACCGGATTTAAACTTCATATAAATTTTCCACGTGCCCGAGTGGCATTTAGTACAGCAAGTCAGCCAGTACGGGACTCACAGCCACATGCCTGCTTAAACTGATGTATCACAGCATCACATTTGTTGTTAATACACACATGTTCAATCGAATTGTGAGTGTTTCGAGTGTTTTATTTACGTGCCCACATCACAGGGAACTTCAGGTTAGCGACCTTCACTTGCCTTTGTCCCGGAAATACTACAGTATCATGCTCCAGGGTATTTTGTCTTTTGAGTATTTCTTTGTGTTGTGTCTTGTGTAAATCATGTGCGTACTGAACCCCCTTAGAGTTCAGTTAACTTCAATGTTCTTTTTGTCGTGTGCGATGTTGTGGCGTGAAATGGTTCCTAACAGTTTTCATCGCACATTAAAATATGTCTCGTCACTGGCAGCAGATACAGGGATTAGCCCAGTCGTCGACCATGACCCTCCAGATTTGATAATCTTGTGCTAACCCGAGAGCCAACTGCACAGGCCAGCTGGAGACACCATTATAACTTTCAAAAACACAGTTAATTTCCTCTTACTTACAGAACGGCACGTGTTAAGGGCGCGGTTCACCTCAGTTTTTAACGTCTTTTATTAGTTTTATATTTTTAGTGCTTTATTCCATCTCTTATTAAATTGGTACACATATACTGCATACAAAGCTGTCTTGACCTTTGTATATTTTGTTTACCCTGTATTTATTTTTATTTTCAAAATAGCTGCCATATTTATATTTTTGGCATAGCTAGGAAATATTTTTCTGAATTTCATCAAACTTGGTACACATATACTGCATATAAAACTGACTTGACTTTGTGTATTTCGCTTATCACTTGTTCATATTTTTAAAATGGCGGCAGTTTTCAAAGTATTAGGTCGTAGTACATATCCTAGCAAACATTCTTCTGGATTTTATCAAACTTGGTACACGTATACTGCATATAAAGTTTATTCGACTTTTGTGTATTTCATTCATTCTGTGTTCATAGTTTTATAATAGTAGCCATTTATATACTTTTGCATAATATCACTTATCTGATAAAATACTTTCAGCAATTTCATCAAACTTGGTACACATACTACATACAAAGCTGACTTGACTTTTGCAAATATTGTTCATCCTTTTGTAATAGATAGAAGGACATCTCTGAAAATTGTTTCCCTAATTGTATTAACCTGGGTACTCGTAGGCCTATATCAAATAGGGCTTGTATTATGACCTCTTGTTACACCTTTAGCTAAATGTTAACTCTCGGTCAGAATAAAAAAGTGTTTTATGACTTGTAGATAATACTAACTAGGACCCTGGCGGGAGCAGGTGGTACTGTGAGGAGGTGATTTGGCCGGAAAACTCCAGTGTAGTGCTTTGTAGAGTCGCACACCCCAGTGGCGTGCAGGAACTCACTTAACCAGTGGCGCCAGCTCGTCAGGAGAGAACAAGCACTCGAATGCTGGATCTCAGGGTCATGTGGCCGACAGCCATGGCGTTATCATATCCTCCCACTCCACGTCTTAAAACACTATGCAGAGAACTGTAATTGGACCCCACGCCCGAAGCACACAATAAAAGGCACACTGAGCTGAGGCGTTAGTCGCCTTACATAGGTGAATAGGAATTATGGGTTATGAGGGGCCCGCCCCTTTAAGGTCATGAAGCGGTAAGTCAACAATCGTACAAAATATCCTGGGAATGTACTAATTATTGAAGCAACCATTATTCCATGCGTACATACCAAATGGTGGTTGAAGAAACAGCTCCAAAACCTAAGCCAGTCCGGTAGGCTATGCTGTAAAAGGTCATGTGGGCAACAAAGAAAGAATATTTGAAGTTAAGCCGCTGGATGTAGCGAGTGGCAGGGGTTGATGGGTTTCTCTGGGCTGATAAAAGAATACATTAAAATTGTTCCAGTTGAATTAAAAGGAAAATGACTATTGATATACTACTTGATGAGACAAAATAAAGGCGAAGAGCCCAGAGTGATGTGAGTCCACCACCTCGTAATGTGGCGAACTGCCAACTGACGACCCCTTCGCACCGACCAGGCAGCGCCCCTGCCGGTCGCGGGAAAAGCTCGTTGAAACACAAAACATAGCCTACATAAATACAAGAGGGCAAGTGCCCGAAACCCTGAAAAATTATAGAATTGCTGGTTAGAATCCGAAAAATTGTTTATGGAAAGTTTATTTAGTATATCATGTGGATTTGAAAAAATGCACCAGAGTTGAAAACATTATGTGATGTAATAGGAGTTACGTAGAAAATTTAAATTAAGTTAGTTTGCTCACTGGCACTTTCCGAATCACTAACTGGCAATTAAAAGGAATTACTAAAATTATTGTGACTTAAGGGATTTTAACAGCCAAGGTTGGCTACGTGGGCGAGTCCATCTCGTCAGCTGGCACAGCGGTGTCCATGCGGCAGTTTAGGTTAAACCTGACATTTACCTCAAAAACATTTGCAGAGTCAAAACAAGGTTACCCTGGCCATCTTACATTAATTCCTAGCGGTGGTGAAACCCACGTTAACATACGTTAGCTGGAAACACGGGACTGGACATCTTCAACAGAAATGCTAATTACTCATTTATTTGCTAACGGGGAACATTCCTACCAACGGATAGGTGTTTTGTTAGGCAACTCTCAACACAAGCTTGCAGCAACCTTTAATCAAGCTTTCCTCGCAAGCTTGCTGCAGGCTTGTCGTGTGGAGACTAGTTAGCTTGATTCAAGCTTTGGGCTTGACATGACAAGCTTGCTGCAAGCTTGCAGACTTGTCATAGTAAGCTTGATTCAAACTTGAATCAAGTTTATTTTGCTATCATGGATAGTTTTTTTTCAGAGACAGCATAACAATGGAAACTTTCATAATACAGGCGGACTGATTTAACTACTTAGCTTAACCAGAAAATAACTAACCCACATAATTTAACTAGATGTAGTAATACAGGCTCTTAGTTAACTGACCTAGCTTTAGTATATTTCGTGTATCGTGTGTCTAAATTAATAATACAATATAATATTCCCATATTATGTCCAAACGACTTTAACTTTCAGTGTTAATTTGCACCCACTTTGAGGCTTATCAGTTACGCTGATAACTTATTGTTTATTTATGTAATTTTAAGGCTTTAGAATCCAAACTTCAATCATCACCAGTTGGATTGTGGCATTTTTCCTAATCGAGATTTGACATCGTGGTTGAAACATCATCAGCAAACACAGTTATTTGAAACTTTGTGTTAGCACCTCCACCATTGTGTGAACTTACGCATACAGAGATTAACTTATTTTTTACTCTAAATACCATTCGCTGTATTATCGCGTATTCTTAAAAGATTTTCTGCCAATACGATATATTCAACAAACTACTACTGCTCTAGACCTCATGAATTTGATGCACACAGTTGACTGGAAGTTCGATTATGTCAGTCGTACAAAGCAGCACTTGTAGCTGTGCGATGGAATTTCGTATGTGTGTTTAGCAAGGGGTGCAAGACCAACACTGATGGTCTATTCCTGGGTTACCAAATTGAACTGTGCCATATTGCAGCCCACAACGTACAATGTCCTATACCAAAATTTTTTTTGCCGAAAAAAAAATTACCCCTACCCCTGCTAAAGTACAAATCCCTATCTTCACCTGCAGTGTCTCAGTGTTCAATTTGGCCATGTAACAAAAGACCAGCATAACAGTCTAGTTCTTTTATAATATTTGTTGTGTATACAGCTCATTGTGTAAGTAACAGAGTTGAGACTATGGTTATTTTAGAAATCACTGTTTCAATTGTGCTGAAGGAAGTGTATGTGATACATATTTAATATTCATATTAGTTTATTTATAAGTACAAATTTTATTCTGCGTGTCTGAGAGGTTGATATGATTGCAGCATTTTCATGAATCAACTTATACATAGTGAAGATGTCTAATTTTTTTTAATTAAAGACTAAACAGAGCAAAAAAAGAATAAATAAACAATTTATAAAACATAAAACCTACTACTAAGTATTTTCCATAAGTTTCAACTACATTGGATTACACAATAAATAATAATACTTACTTTACAGAATTAATTTGGATGAGTACAACTAATGGAAAATTTCGACTAATAAACAAAACAAAAGTAACAAAATGACCATAGAATAGAGAATCGGTTTAATTATTTTCGTCTACTTTGAATAATTGGTAAGTTATTTTCCGCATCACTTTCTTAATTCTGCAGTATAATAGAATGTGCACGTGGTACATTTTTTCGTACAAGTTTGTGTACTGGATGCTTTACAAGTTTCTTTTACAAGACGATGTACTAGGTACGATTCAAGTTTTCTCTGCACATGATACTGGTTATTTAAATAGTTGTGTTCAGAGCAATTTCAAAATAATGAGTTTATCAAAGTCACGAAAAGTTTGCCGCAGTGACACAGATGCAGATATAACAAAGTAAAGAAAAAAAAGGGTTTTGTGGACATAATGTTTACAACTGCATTTATTCTGTATATTGGCTTTATTTGTATGCCCTATTTTTAAATATAAAGTGAGTAAAGTCAGGGCTCTGTTAACATATTGGAAAATCGTTTTATGAGTTCCTACCAAAAAAACACTTTATTTCTACAAAAAAAAACCACTGCAAAACAAAGCAATCATAACTTTCTTCACTTACATTCTAACCCCCTCATATGTTACCATCACAATCGCCATATTTGTACTGTAGTGTAAGGATAATATAATTTGTAGCACAGTCGCAAATTTTACCTTTTATCTTCCAGAAATTCAAAAAAGCAACATATAAGCACAATCATAAATGTAAAAAAGCTAAGAAATTTTAGAATGTTATTGAATAAACTCTAAATAGTCCACAAGAACTTAAATTTCAAGCATGTTATGATGAAAGAATTTATGTGCCAGCAAAGCCCCTATTTCTACATGTTTCTTTCCACCGAATACAGTATAAAAAGTTTGCAAAAATTACATTATACAAACAGTTAATAGTACACTGACAAATATGTCAGCATACCAGCTTGTGTACAGTTAACAGCAATATTTGTAACACTGTACGTAAATTGCACAAAAGATTACAGTTAAATACAATGTTTTACTTTCCAGACATTATTTTACAGGATTTTCTGTTTTAATTAAAAATTTAGACATTTTTATTACTTTTTAAACTCACCACATGCCAAGAAACTATCTCCACAAGCACAGATATATTATATTCTACATTTATCACAAAAAAAATCAATAAGGCATATTTTTTCTAACCACAACATTACAAAAATACTTTTTAATGTCTGAAATAACTTAAAATTCTGGTATTTGATATGTGCAGAAACTATCTACAAAAGAAGCAGTGGCGATGCGTGATCTAATTTGAAAGGCAAGCTACTAATCATATTTGCGGCTACCAAGATTTTAGTGTTTTAGAAGGGAAATAGGGGAGGGGGGACTTTAAATCTCGGAATATTTTAATGGAAGAGAGTAAAAATAAAACAGACTAAAAATCATTTTCCTTGGCGACAAGCGTGACAACCAGTTCAGCAGGAAATCGTAATGGCTTGTAAGGCAGCTGTTAAGGTATCAGGTATCGCGTCAAAAATTCTTTATCAGAATGCGTGAAGGCAATATGACGGGATATCTGATACCTTATAAGATAAAACCAAGGAGCCAGCCAGGCGGTGGGTCAGATTGTCATGTTTCTATCTACAGTATGCCGCGTTGGCAGGGGCGTCATTTAGGTAGGGGAGGAGGCAAATTCTCCCTCCTGGATTTAGAAGGATAAGTGTATACAATTGTTTGGTGTATTTTGTTATTTACATAATACTAACGTAAGCGCATAAACCAACGTTTTATTATTAAAGTTTCAAATTTATACATGCTCAATAAATAAAAAAGATGCAACAAGGTCACTGTCGCTCCCCTTCCCCCCCCCCCAAGAAAAACCTAAAATGACGTCCCGGCGTGTTGGAAAATCGTTGCTGGTGATGTGGCCGATGTTAGAGGCCATTGGCTGTAGAGTTACAACATTCGCATTATTATAATCATAGCTCTCATAAAGCCTTCGTTTAATATCCTGCCATCAACACTGTTGAACGATTTTTGTATTTTTACAAAGAAAAGCTTTGGAATCCCAGTTGCCAATAACGCTTTAGTAATACTAACTTTGCAAAATTGCATAATTTTCAAAATTAGTTGTGGTATTACTATAGACGGTTTGTGATAAAGTGAAAACTCAAAAAATGCCCTACTAAAAATCTGTTTTCAGCCATTTCGTATTTTTGCGCGTGTAACGGCAAACGATGGGAAATGTCTAACATCTCTAGACACAGCGCTTGATGTTTGCGCAAGTAACATAAAGTGTTCAGTCGCTAGGTACCTATATTGTTTGATAAAAAATATAATTATGTAAAATACAAGTATGTCTATTTCGGTTGATTTAGTTTCAGTATTGTTCTAATGAAATATGAAAATACAAGGAACTATTTTGCGTGATTTCGCTGCCAACCATATAAGTAGTAAGGCAACTATAGTTAATGGTCAATTATATGCAGTAACGGCCAGTGAAATTTTTCAAATGTTAAACTTTTAGTGTTCACTTTATCCTGAACGACCTAACGCTTCTTTTTGCAACTGGGTTTTCAAAATGTTTCATTGTAAAAGTAACCTTTAAAAAAATTACAGTCAACAATCGATCTCACAAGGATAGTTCCGATATGTTTATGAGAACTGAGCACAAAACACCATTAATGAAATTAATTCTGTAACATTTACAAAAATTTCGAATTAAGAGAAGTTTTAAATAAGATTACAAACATGTTGAATTACACTAATTTCAGGTGTCGGCCTACCTTCTCTGATGTCACAGCTTTGTTGAATAGTAAAATCACTGTTGGAGAAAAGTTTATCACGTAATCCACACACACAGAGCACTTACATCCAGGTTTCCGTTTAATTCATTTTATGTATCTTAGATTTTAGTCTCACAAGACCAACTTTATCCCTAGTTTATATAGCGCAGCTAATAAAGGTATATTTCAATGCACAATAACCAAATTAAATAAAAAATTATAATATTCACTTGGCAGCATAACCGTGCACCGCGGGAACTTGCCAGCATATTGGATTCGTGTAGTAAAACCAACTGCCGGTGACCAGTGTTGCCAACTGAAGTTTATAGAAAACCACTAATTGCACTGGAATAATCACCGGAGATGTAGGTATTTTCAATAGAAAAGAAAATTTCCAATTTACTAGTATCAGTTTAAACAGTCTTCGCCTCCCTGTTTATCAACGTATAAGTTACAAAACTTGACCGGTAATACATTATCAGAAATCGCAGTAACTGGTAACAAAACCACTATAGTGGAAATTCTGCTAGGTTCGGCTATATTCGTATCACTTCGGTGAGAAAGCACTGCAATCGTAGCTTCTAACACAGTGTCTAGTAGCCAATCCCCTCTCGAGTTCCTTCCAACCGGACACCCCACCAACCCCTTCATTCACCCGAATACTATCGCGACAACTCTACCCACTCGAAGCGCTATTGGAAGCGCTTTTCAACAGCTTGCTTTGGTTGTTTACGAGTTCTTATCTTCCGTGTGACAGTGTTGTAATCTGAGCGGAATACGTAAAAGATACACCTATTTGCACGGGTCATAGTTAGCATCTAGTAGAGGCAAGGTTACAAGTAAATATTTATTATAATCAGATAATTGTCAGGAAGCTTCCTGGGCAAGCACTGCTTACCTTGCTTACCCTGACGAGACACCACTGAAAAGAAGTACAAATATGCGATCTGTTCTTTAAAATTCAAAGATGGCATATCCAAAACTAAATTACAATAAATTTTACATACATAAATAACCCATGTGTTATTCTTTTATATGCAAATAATTATCTGCATAACACAAGTACAAATATGCATACAGAGCTTGATTTTTAACATTAAAAAAAGCTAATTAAAGCAATACATATATGAATAAAAAGTGTTAAAAGAGTTTATCTGTGGATTGGTATTGGTGTCCCTTTGACTGCTTTTTGATTACAACAATAGGAAACACATTTCCGAACAATTTTTACAACATGCTGCAGCAAATTCAAATAGTATCCATGTTAAAACAGGCCACAATCAGCTGTTCAGGGAACGAAGTTGTTTTTGCTCATAAAGGCCGATTCACAATGAAGTTAACATGGATCTCCTCACGTTACCTTTGCGTTAACTTCACAGAAAAATTTACCGCCGATTTGATCGATGTTTCATATTGAAGTTAAGGAATTAAGTTTATGTACAAGGCTACCAATTGTAGTCAAGTTTTCGACAAAATTCACCCATATTATTATGTGCAAGGTCTTAGAAGTAAAAGGCCATGATTATGTGTATGCTCCTCACGTAAAATGTAAATTGTTTAGCTATAAGTGTGGGATAACTATCTCCTACTTACATTATCTAATATTCAAGTGAGTCCGCCTTCTAAACATATCTACAATATTATAGTATTTGATTACTATTTGGTCCTGGGGCCCAATTTTTTAAACTGTCGGAATAATTTTGCTAGAGGAATGGTGCCATTCCGCTAGCGGAATCAAAAAGTGCAATTTTTGAACACTCGGTACCGGAATTACGATCGGAATCTAGGCCCGAAGTGTCGAAATTAATCTGCGTGTAAAGTAGGTGGCGGAATGTCAATCCCAGTAGAGAAATTGCTGTGTGTGTTGTTGAAACACGAAAATGGCTACCCTGATTTTGTTTCAGAATTTTATCAGATGATGGCAAAGTCGTTAGAGGGTTACGCCTATAGTTTGTGAAAACGACAAGAAGAAGCATCGTACTTTAGTGGATTTCTTCGGCGACGAAAGGAAATTTAATTACAAGTGTGAAAATGCCTCCGAGTCAGACAGTGTGCGATTAATGTACCTTCAAAAAAAATAATATTGTGTTACTGGTGGATGTAAATATGATGGATAAATCGTATGCAGCTAAGGTATGAATACTGTTGTTTGTATTGTTTCAGCGAGTGTAAAATGTAAATCAAAGTTTGCCAAATAATATCGTAACCTATGCATCACATAACCAATTTTGCTTGTGGCAGACCCGTTAATCGGCATATACTTGTGCAGAGATGTAAATGTTTTTATTAAAAAAAAATATTGTGTCTTATAGTAGAAAATACTATAAATTAAAGAATAATAATCATAGGGTTCTTGAGACTTAATGCAGTAAGATTGTAACTCTGAAGTTGATTTCTTGAGTGTACTCTAGTTACTTTTTTTTAAACTAGTATCAAAGCATTAGGCCTACTCCACAAACATAGCTTCAAAATTATTGGCCACACTATGATCTTACCCTCTAAACTATTGTCATTATTTTTTAATTGCTGGTTAGGTGTGTCCTTTCTTTTAGCTAATTTTGAACCTTGCATATTTAGTAGCTAGTGGCTGACCGGATGTAATTAATTCTTACCCTTTAGATAAGTCATGGTTGGCAGGCATGTACATTGTGTGAGCGTTTTGCTCATAGTGTAACCAGTTGTGTAAGAATACTTGCAAAGTGTTGTGCTTGGTTGTGGAATAGAATTTTCTAAGGGACAATTTTCTTCCCACTATTCATTTTAATAAAGTGCTAGAATGCATTTAATTAAAATTACATAATACTTAGAATAATATATATATTCCACAACTAACAACAGCATTTGGTAAGTCTGATGCTGACCTGACTAGTCGTGCTATGAGTGAAATGCTCACACAACATACATGCCTGTAAACAATATACAGTGAAACTTCCCAATACCGGACACCTCTGGTGCATAAAAAAATGTCCGGTATTGAGAAGTGTCCGCTATTAGGAATTACAGTAGTATATAAAAAATATAGTACATATATAAAAAATTTTAATACAAAAATGGTAGACCTACATAATTTTCTTAACTCTATACTGCGTTAAACTCTCGCTAGTCCAAGGCCGA
>PNEQ01093559.1:0-32500 GCA_003012365.1 Medauroidea extradentata | reverse complement strand
GAAACCTGCATGAAAAACACTACCATGTCGTATGTTTAAATGCTTACTCACTGGAGCAGCAGACAATGTACAAGCAGCTGAGGACATATTGTATACAGGACTGTGGAGTCCAGCCGGTCGTTGGAACTCGTGACATTTCTGGGTTTCTATTCATGCGGCTCTCATAAGATAACCGCTTGTACGGTTAAAAGCCAATGGACAATCGGTGGAGATGATGGTATATCGCGAAAATGTTTTGTGCCAACGTACCCTTGAAAACACTGTGGTTAATTGCAACATATATGACTGGGTCACAGAATATTTAGATATACAGAAGTGAAATAGCCAGTAGAACGACGAACTCAGTCACACACGCCAGCAAAATGGCTTTCCTGGCTAGCAACATGGCGGAAACACCTTCTGCCAATCAGCGTAAGGCAGCTGCACTTCTACTCGACAGCCAGGCCAATAGGAAACCTGCAGTAACATGCACGAGCCAAACATACATGGGGCTGGTATCAACAGTCTCGAGCAGCCAATAAACAGCGATGTTCGCCTGTATCAAATGAGCCGCCTCGTCATTTCGCGTCTGTATTACTATTTAGTCTGTGACTGGGTGATGTACGTCTGACACAACGTAGCTGTGTGCAGACCAATAATAGGCATCAACTATTATCATAGAGGAATTCTTCTTGGCTTAGTCAAACAGGGCAACAGCTTCACGTACAAGCGATAGCCGGTAGTCTTCTGGTAAGCTGAACGTACGTTGAAATCCAGCGAACAGTCAAGTTTTCCCGCGATAAACCATCATCTCTTAACAATCGGATGTGGTCCGTGTGTGTGTATACAACTGCCAATTATAGGCTGTTGTCATGTGAATCCGCAAAACTCACGTACTTCAGTTAAAAATTTCCACGATTTCTCGTGGTTACAAATGTCAATTCTGGGTGTAGGCAATATGAAAGTAATAAGTAATGCATATGCGAAGTTTTAATTTGATACAAATGTCAACACTACTTTCAGTATTCACTTTCACAACAGTAAAACTTTAAATCATACATTAACTTTAACACAGTTTCTACCGACCGAATTGTTATTTATACCGACTTTAGTGACATAAAATATCGCCACCAGATGTCAGCTACTTATCTGTGAATACCTTCTTGTCCACGCAAATTAAGCAGAACCACAAGAAGTAGATGTGTTTCGTGAAAGCATGACTCGTGTCATTGTGAGAATTGTTAGCAATTTCGCCTTGGAAGTAATTACGTGCTGCGTTATCTCCCGGTTAAAAAACTGACGCAGTAAAAGTGATACAGTAGGGCTTTAAACTTTATGACGTGTCGTAAACTGTTGTGTGTACATTCCGCCTACTGTTATCAGACTTTTTCATAACAAAAGAACGTTATATATTCAGTAGGCCATTATTTTTCTCCCGCTTCCTTTTCATCATCCTGTTATCAGTATAAATGATGTTTAACATCCCAGACCAGTGATACTGTTGTTTCAAGAGAAAGAAAACTTCACGGTCTGTACGTGTTACTTATAACGGGAGTTGAAGTAAGTTATGCCCGCCTAAACTAATGATTAGGGACTCTCAATATTCTCAGAAATAATTTTCTACCAGCTTGTTTCAATGCCTTATGTACACAACAGCAGGTCTTCTTACATGCTTAAGCTGGTTTTACACGACGCAATTTATTTCTCGCACAGCTCCTTGCATGCAATCGCTCGTGCAATAATTGCATGCAATCTCTCATAGGCCATTTACACAGCGCAATTTCCCCAAGCAATATACATGCGATTTGTTTTCTTCCCGCCAAAAGTTTAGAACAAATGGATAACCTATGATGTAGGCTACACTTGCCGTGATGGAAATGTTATCTGGCGAAATTTAAAATAATTGTGAACCATGTAGGAACTTGGTTTTTTAATTTCTTGAGTGGCACAGTAGTCTTTTCCCGGACTTCCGATACAGACGCGGCCACCGCCTTTAATACATTCTCGCATAAATGTTTGTTGTGATAATTTAGTGATTTTGTATTATAGTGTGCTGGACATTGTTTCGTATTCATCCAAAAACTGCAAAAAAAAAAATACTCTGGTGTCGATTCCATGTTTGTATCGTGTTTGTTGTTTTTATTTATACCCACAACTACGTGCATACATTTACTTCAGAGAATGGCCAATCACATTGCTTGTTCCACGCAACTTGCACCGAAATATAGAGCATGTTCTATTTCCGAGATTGCACCGCCGCTTGCATTGCATGTGAGGTTCCAAGAATTGTGTGTCTGAGCTGCGATGCAATATCAGCATATTGCGTGGAAATTGCATGCACATTGCGTCGTGTAAAACCAGCTTTACTGATGGGCAGAGATGATGGTACATCGTGAAAATGTTTTGTGCCAACATACCCGTGACAACGCTGTATTTAATTTCAACACATATGATTGGGCGATGTACATCTGACACAACGTAGCTGCCTGCAGACCAATAACAGGCATCAAATATAACAATAGCGGGGTTCTTATTGGCTCAGTCAAATAGGGCAACAGCTCTGCGTACAAGCGAATGCGAGTAGTATTTTGGTAAGCTGAACGAACGTATGTTGGAACCCAGCAAACAGTCAAGTTTTCCTGCGATAAACCATCATTAGAGACACTGGAAAATCGCGGGAATAGTTGACTATTTGCTAGGCTCCAACATGCTGTATATAAAACTGAATGTTTTGTATCTATACTGGCTATGGTTTATTTGTAGCATTGTTTCTCTCTTCAACAGGCCCAGTTAGAACTGTACAGCTTGGACACACATCGTGTGTTATTCGCCACAAAACTGTTCACACGTGTCACGGTTAATATACTATAGTTTATTGGAGACTATGCTAAACATTTTCGCGGTTTTCCAGTGTCTCTAACCATCATACCTACTGATGGTGTATGAGAATCTTGGCGCAGACTCTTTCAAACTATATTGGCGTGTACAATGCACCTTTATCTTTCTTTAATAATACGTCATAAAATGATAGGGTCACCACTGAGAGTCTCATGTAGGCGAGTCGTCGAGAAGACTGCACGGCAGTTCAATGACTTGCGCCTAGAGGCTAGGTAGAGGTGTGATGTGCGTTCTGTCTCGCCCTTACTGCTTCCAAACGTCTAGGACTCGAACACATAAATTACGTCCACCCAGCTACTTTGCAGTGTCTTATATTCAAAAAAAGATTTTGCTGTGACAAAGAAATCGTTTTTAGAGTGTTGAGTTATCTCTAGTTACTTTTTGTGTACGAGCAATCTTTACATGGGTAACTTTTTGAACGTTTATTAGAGCCACGGTTTTGTCGCGAAAAGATTTTTGCCCCACTTTGTTTCAGTGACTCACGTGCACATCGGCAGTTCTGTTTCAAGGTTATTGGCAGCGTGTCTATGTTCAGACACGTTTCTCATTTGACTGTACCAATCAGAATAAGATTATTGTGAGTCTGTACGTCTATAATTTTCCAAGGCAAGTGAGAGTAAAATCATCCAACCATAGACGATGTAGCAGAGCTCCAGATGTCCACATAACGCATCGAAACCAAATGTTGCAAAAATCTTTTCGCCATAAAGTCGCGGCTCTAACGATTATAGTTGAACATTTTGGTCAACCCAGGCTAAGTACGTGACTTTTCGTAAGGTCACTGCTTACCTCTGTACTCTGGCGAGAATAAGCATCTTAAATTATATTAGTTGGAGCTAAGTCAACTTGCACGATATCACTTTTACGCAAAGACTCTGCAGTGAGATGAGGAAAACATTGTTTCGGGAGTTAAAATGCGGAGAGCAATTATTTATGAATAGGTGTTTCAGAGTGTTTTTAAGAATTTATTTACGTATTTCCACACAATTTTCAGGGAATTATAAATCAGACTAAAAGATCTTATAGCAATGTGGGCTTCACCTATAGATGAACAAACTAGTCAGTTGTGGTGTAAATGTAGGTTCGACAGATACAGAGCTACAACTAATATAGTTTAACAGATAAATCCCCATTCTCGCTCTCTTCAATGCTCTGGGTTGTTTCGCTGTAATGAATTGGAAGTGACAATCGATCCAAAACAAATTGACAACCTGGATGGACCAGCGATTTAAGCTAAAGTGGTTAGTCCACGAATTGTAAATTTATAATTGCCAATCTTTGTTCTGTATACTATAAAATGGTTCCCTCAGACAATAATAGATGGAGCTAGATGCCATTATATAAAGGCGACTACATTAATTTACCAACATTTCAAAAACTTTAAGCTTAAACACAATTTTCTGACTTAAGTCGTTAGTCTACACAGGTCTCCAATTTTCTTACCTTCTCTTATTCAGTTTGCACCCAAGAAGAGGAGGCACCTTATATGCTATATGAACTTTTTTCGACTTAAATATCAGGAAAACGTTGTGCTGTGTTAAAAATTACTCTTTCATATTCTTGTAATTACATTATTTGTTTTACCAAACTAAAGTGCTTACAGACGAATAACGTAAGTGATTACACAAGGTAGCAGCTTTCTCATAGGCCCAACAAGAATAAGGAAACAACTCTCCACACAAACTATAGCCAATTACAAGGCGTATACAAAGAAAGAACCTAACCGACACTCAGTTTTTTTTTCCACGGTGAATTACGTTCTTTAATGATTGCACTGTCAGGGCCAGTGTTTGTTCATGGCCAAGCTAAAATAAAATATTGTTCCTCCGCATATTTCCTATCTACTGCCGCATATAAAAAAAATTCAGTGACGCACGCAGCCGTAAGGTTTCGCAACGAAAGCCTGTGTAAAGATGCTTGACAGCGGAAAATTACGAATGAGAGTAAAAAAACAATAGCACCTGGTTGCCTAAGCATCTGTATTTTGACGTCACCAGGGCATCGTTCAGTAGTTAAACGGACGGAGTCTTTGGAGGAAATTGTCGTCCTTAAGGGGCCTGCCTACCTGCCCTTCAAAAGCGTTGCTGCGAGTTATGATTATTCTCTTTTCGACCAAACTATTTAACGTATACCTATTAGGTGTGTATATATCTAAGAAAAGAACACACTTCAAACTATGCCGCTATGGTTTTAATTAAAAATTCGGCACGTTTATTAGAAACATTATTTTCTGGCCTCTCAAAACGGCCAAAAATGACTTTTTCATACTGCCGTATCTAAAAAGTAAACAATCGGATTCGAAAAACAAAACCATAGAAACAAGCGTTAGAATTTGAACTACACTGCCCATAAATAACATAATGTGGTCACCGCTTAAAGTCCCATAGGAAAAATCATAATCCAGCTGAGTGGCTTGCACGGAAAGGCAATAATGCATTACATATTCCGGTTAGTGGCACTCACCGCTCCTGCCTTACACACACAAACACACCGTCTATCTAGGTAGGCTCCTTACGGGTGTTCAAGTGCGATAAAATCATAATTTTATATTTCTATGAAATAGTGCTAGTTTTCAAGGCGATACTTGTGAGTACAGTTTCCTCTGACAAAACAATTTTAGCTTGTATAGTTTTCTCATAACGGTGCGACAAAGTAAAAATTTGCTCATTCTGCTGGCATGCAAATAGTGAAAAACAACTGACCTACATAAACAAAATAATTCGCTGTGATATTACATCACATGAGCTATGCAATAAAGTATTTAAAAGACCACAACGTAATATTTTTAATTTTTTAAAAAATCGCAAAAGTGTAGGAAGAAGATGAAAATTCAGCAATTTTTTTTAATACAAAAATAGTTCCAGGGATTTTTTAAAAAATGTTTTATTACGTAGCACGTGGCATGTTATTTCGCTGTGAATTATTTCACTTACGTGAGTCAATTGGTTTTCACCATTTGCATGGCAACAGAAGATGCCAATTTTGACTTTGACGCATCGTTATGAGCAAACTATGCGAGTTAAAATTATTTTGATAGAGGTAACTGCACTCACAAGTATCGTCTACAAAACTAACACTATTTCATATAAATGTAAAATGATGACTTGTATCGCACTTGAACACCCTTAAGTTCGACGATCACATGTTAGTACTAATTGTAGTGGAGGGATAGGTACATGCATTGTGTTTCTCTTGTGTGTTCCTGTTTCTGCTGTGCATATGGTAAGGCAGCGGGGTTAATATGCAAGTAGAGAAGTGACATGTTAAAATGGCAGCCAGGGTTGACGCGTTATCCGCGTTAGATGGACTAGAAATATGGACCACTAAGGGCGATACAGCGCGCGCTTCACGCCGTACCTTGACCTTTACGTGCAAGTCGCTAAACTGGAATGTAGCCTTTTAGCTGATAGTTCGCCTCTATGAGACATTCAGCGGTGCTGACAAATTGTTAAATATTCTGCACCGAGATTTTCATGCCTGCACAGAACCGAAAAAAAAAAAAAAAAAAAAAAAAACACTACTGTCACCATTTTCGGCCGCGAGAAGAAATGTTTAAAAAAATTTTTCTTCGGGGGACATGTAGATTAATGTGTATAGACGTGTAACTTTTTTTTTTTAATGTTATTCCTAAACAGACATCACTCATTTGCGATAAATACACCGAAAAAAAAAAACTTACTAAAATGTATAGGAAGTTTTTCACCAATATTTATTTCACATCTACTAATGTGGTTTAATGGGGGCTTTAGAAATTGCCATTCATTTCAAATTATAACATTTTTAATAAAAAAGTGAGGCTCCCTAGAATAAGGGGCCCGGGGCAAATGCCCCTTCTGCCCCCCTCCCCACTTATACGCGGCCATGCCTCTAGTGGTTATTAATCAGAACGCTAACATTGACGCCGTGTGTGACAACTATCAACTCTGCCGATTGCAAGGCTGGCAAGAGAACTCGCTGGGTGTTTGTTTAGTCCAGGCACATATACAGCTTGCGGTTGAGCAGTGACCGTCCTTGGTATGCCTCAACTTTGACCCTGCCTTGCCCTCACGAGGCAGCCAGCGTACGTTGCACCCGCTCCCTTCCCTTCCTCATGCCGCCACCCACATACAAGCAATACCTGGCACTTGATCGGCACTGCTTTCCACGGACATGCGCGAACTTCGCCACTTTAATACATCCAACCACTTTTTTTATTTACTAAAGCCAACTGCTGCAGTCGAGACATGCTTTGAGTTGTGCTATATTTTTTTATATTATAGTTAATTTTATTGCATCCATCAGATCTTTTTGCGTACATTATTGCATAAAGATATTGGACAAGTAATGTTCATAAAATACAATTTGATTCGAACAAGGTATACAAACAACTTCAAACCAAACTGAAAAAATTAGTTAGAGCAGGTACCTGGATGTGGTTTGTGGCATTTTGATCTGAATCTCTGCTGAAATGCTTAAAGTTTTACTATAAATTGTTTGTGTGTACATATGTATGTATGTATATATATATATATATATATATATATATATATATATATATATATATATATATATATATATACACTGTAGTTTAGCAAGAATGTTTTGTTATAGTCTGAATAGGTCTTCGTCATTAATTGATCCATGCCCGAATTCTTCGGTACTAACACACGACAAAAAGGGGAATAACTGGACAGTTATCGTCCGCCATTGTGTGTCCTTTTGATGATTGCTTACATAAATACTCTTGAATTCAATAGAAACAACAGTTGGTAGGACACTGCAGGTTATGGCCGATTCCTCTCCCACTTCCTGTTCTTGCGTGGAGATGTGTGTGACTTTATGTATTGACCTCGTTGTCGATGAGCCGTAAAGCCCAATAATAGCAATAATAAAACAGTGTGCTTGGTTGCCTGTGTGTGTTTGCGTGTGTGTGTATGCTGGTTGTGATAGAAGCTGCAATGTACCAGTCTGTGACAACCAACCGTGTGATGGTGTGGTTTGTTTGTCTGTGCCTCGCACACGACCGGTGAAATAATTGCCGCGTACGGATGTTTTGTTCGTTTACAACCACACACACGCGTGCATGCATTCATGTGGCGAGAGGTTGGAATTTCATCGCAGAGTATATTACCCCGAGGGCGTATCCACTCCAATGAGTGCAGTAATTATTTCTCTGCCTTTGCAAACAAGAGCTTCCGATGAGGTACAAATAAAATCAAATTTAGAGTATGGTTAGACTATTTTAATGCCGCTGAAAATGTATGAAGTTATATATATATATCTGTGTGTATGACCTCTTCGAAAAGTGAAGGCCTACTATATAAAACAAAGGTAAAATTTTTTTAGACCTTGTATATCCGGAAAGACATATTGTACGTCGAATTGTTTACATTTTTTTTTCTGACATACAGACGAATGTAATTATACTGACTAAAATTTCTGTCATATTTTATGAAATGCATGTTATGTATTCACGTTGTATCGAAGTAACCTAACGTAGTTTGTGATTGCTGTAAAACAGTATCTTGGCTATAGACGTATTTTCAAATTTTTCGCTCATTTTTTCCCCATCAATCACGTGACACGTGTTGAACATTCATTTTGCTGTGCAGCTGTATAGCTCCATCTATCCTTATACTATTTTAGTTTCTAGTTGTGAAAAACATCAGAGTTGTGCGAAGATATGTGAGGTTTGGTGACACTGAAACTGACATTCCTTGTCTTTACACGTTGTTCATTCAGAGAAGAAGAAGAAACTGCAAACATCCTTGTACTTAAAGAGATGACTAAATCGAATTTGCACAAATGAGATACCATAATATTTATTTACCACGTATCCAACGGCCACAGAAGCACCAACGGCTGCGAAGCGAAAAGGAACGGGCAGCTATTAACACCAACGTTATTGGGTCGCGAATAATCATTTGAAAAATTAACAAAGTATTTTGAGTGGAAGTTACGGCGGCAATTGAAATATTTGTTGTTGGAGGGGGGGGGAGAGAGAGAGTGAGAGGGGGGGGGGAAAGGAGGTCATTCTACAACATAAATGAACGGAAAAACGAGTTTTGTTAAAATTTTCCCACAATTTTGTTGGATTTTCAGTTAATGTCCTCTGTTCCCACGTTTTAAAATTAAATATTGTTATTTTTCCCTTGGTTGTGGGAAATTTCCCTCAATCTGGCATCACTGTCGACGGTGAATATTCTTCAACGACGGGTGGATGGCGGCGAAGTATTCACGGTCGCTGCTGAGGCACGGAAGAGCGAGGTACCGGCTGTGGGACAAGACAACGTGTCGTGTCGTGGGTCCTGGGGTCTCGGAGCGGTTTACACGGTCATGTCGTTGCCCGCAGCAGGAGGGCGCGTGGCTTCTGCTATATAGCAGCACTGTTACGTAAGTGCTCGTGTAACACCGGCCTTGCAGTCGCCCGTGACTCGCCTGTCCCTAGGCATGGTCGTTTAAGGTTTAGTTTGCAGTGGTTTCAAAAATGTTTTTTTTAAACACAAATTAATACATATATCAAACATTCATTCTTACAGTTTTTACACGTATATACTATCGATTGTATATGAATTTTTCTTTTGCAATACACAAAACGGATTTGTATATTTTTACCCCTGCAATATCAGTCATATATTTTGTTGTCAAAATAAGCCAAAATGAAGCAAAATATTTTTTTTGCTAGCAAACGGTACATTATTAAAAAAAAAACGCTCTGGCAAAATTGTGTACGTATGACTGTACACAGTCTCAAACTTTTCCAAAGCATTTGGTTAAAATATTATTCTAGTTATTTGCAATTGTTTGAAATAAATGAAAGATCATGGCCTTAAGGGTATTCCAAAAGGAAAGAAAAAATGAAAAAATTTTATTCGCATGAAACGGTGTTAGTTCTGTAGATGTTATTAAAGAGTACACTATCCTCGCACAAAAAAAATAGCTGAGCTAGGTTTCCCACAATGGCATTTCAAATTAAAATTTTGCACGTTTTTAATTCATACACCCCTCGAAAACCAATCAACGTAATGAAACTAAATAATTCGTAGTAAAAGTTCGTGTCACTGGCTAGGGATTTACGTGTATAAAACGTATTCAAACAATGTTTTGTATTTTTAAAACATTTATCAAGTTTGAAAAATTTTTTGCTACCTTTAGTTTTTTTTTTTTTTTTTTTTTTTTGTTAACACAAGAATATTTTGTATTGGATTTTTATATACTTCAAGCCCTAGCCCGTGACGTGTAGGCCCACTTTCATCGTTAGCTATTTAGTTTCGTTATGTTGATTGGTTTTCGAGGGGCGTAAGAACTAAAAACATGCAAATTTTGAATTTGAAATGTCATTGTGGGAAAACTGGCTGAGCTAAAATTCTTTTGTAAGATAATAATGCACTGCACTGTTTACGAACACACTGCAACGCATTTGAAGCGTGGGGTAGGCAGCCGCCTTAACACTGCTATGCATATAGTGAAAACCAATTGAATTATTCAAATTAAACAATTCACAGTGAAATAACACGACATGGACTACGTAACCTAACATTTATAATTTCACGGCGTAGTAGTTTTAATCCTTAAAAAAAATATCGCAAAAATATAAAAAAAATTGTAAGGTCTTAAAATTTTTAAAAACTAAAGTTCATCACTGTGAGTTTTTCTAATTTGGTTACGTAGCCCACGACATTATATTTCACTGTAAATTATTTCGTTTAAGTAAGTCATCTGGTTTTCAGTATTTTAATGGCAGCGTAACACGCAAATTTTGACTTTGACGCACCGTTATGAGAGAACTTTGCCAGTAAAAATTGTTTCGTAACTATTTCGTACAAATATACAATTGTTGGATTAAACGAACTGAACACCCTTCAGTCGGGAAAGTTGAATGTGGCAACGCTGCATCAGGGGGCTGCTGCTGCACACATACAAAGGAATGGCTTCTCGAAGTGATTGCAGCCGGATGGTAAGAGAAAATAACTTGGCATGTGCTTGCTATGTTGTAATTTACCTGTTGCTTGCTCAACTTTGCAGGTTGTATTACATCGAGAGACGTGTGTAAAGGCAAGTAATAAGACGAGGCGTGTCATTATTTCCTTCATCTCTATATGTTGAAGGCATTATTATAAGAGCTGATGTTTTATGCTGATGGATATGCGTATTTACTTTACTCTTACTTTTTATTCGCATTAAGACTTCGGATGAGAGACGCTTTTAATGCAAATACTTTTTTCATATTTTCGGAAAAGAAACATTACTTTCGTAACAACGCATAGTACGTTCATCTTTATATTTTTCATAGAGAATCATATAAAGAGTGATTTAAAATATTGAGTTTATTAAAATTAATTAATTTAATAAAATAATTGGTATTTTTTGTCTCCTTTTAGTTTAATATTCCTATAGTTCTGTCCCGATTCTTATAACTACTATTATGCAACTGATATGTGTTCTTAGTCATATTTCGCGTGTGTGTTTACAAGGCAAATATAATGTAACCAGAATTGAAATCCTGATTGCGTTTATTTATTCACTGTTTTATTTCCACGACAGTTTTTTACGGAATTGATATACCCATGCTATGCGTTTAAAAAGTACATTTTACCTCACGCAGGATGCAAAACAAAGCTCGTGCCGATATGTCGTAACTGCACACCAAATTTCGTGGAAAATGAATCTTGTTTGAAATCAGGTGATGGGTTTAATCTAGCGCAAAGCCCTTCAAGTTTCAAGGAACGAGGAATTCTGTTGGTCATATATCGCTAGTTACGTGGTTTTACATACAGGACATTGAAAAATTGTGCCAATATTTTGTGTTAACGATCCTTAGTTCTAGAGGAAGGAAACATGTTACATGAACAAAAGTGTGAAAACGCAGGATTTCTTTACTACAGGTTACACAGTTCAAGACGTAGCGTATCGCACACGGACTGGCTCGTTTCACTGTAAAATACTATCGTAGCTATTATCACAGAATGTTTAGGAATACAGAAGTGAAATAGCCGATAGGTCAGCGAACTCAGTCACACACGCCAGCAAAATGGCTTCCCTGGCCAGCAACATGGCGGAAACACCTACTGCCAATCAGCGTGAGGCAACTGCTCTGATAATCGGCAGCCAGGCCAATAGGAAACATGCAGTAACGTGCACGAGCCAAACATACACGGGGCTTGTACCAACAGCTTTGGGCAGCCAATAAACGGCCGAATTCACCCGTATCACACGAGCCGCCACGTCATTTCGCGTCTGTATTACTATTTAGTCTGTGCTATTATTAGGGACCCCTGTTTTTCGCGAAAATAATTTTGCCCCAGTTCGTTTCTGTGGCCTTACGACACATTTGCAGTTCTGCTTCATAGTTATTGGCAGCTTGTATTTGTAAAGTGACGTCTGTCATTTAACTGTGCCAATCAAAATACGGTAACTAAAGCACAACGCGTCTGTGATTTGCCGGTAGAATCCCAAGGCTCGTGACAGTTACAATATCCAATCACTGACCACAAAGCAGAGCTACAGATGTGGACGTATGGCGCTGAAACAAAGTAGGGAAAAATTCTTTTCGTAAAAAACAGGTGTCCCTGGCTATTATTGGCAACTACGTACCGGACGAGTCAAATTTAATTGGACGGTAGACATTGTCCGATATAGTACTCCGCATTACCATGAGCCAGCCCCAGTCACGTGGTCTCTATTACAGAACGGTGTTTGCCTGGGATTATGCTCATATAACACTTCGTCGATTTACTTCTAAAAACTCGTAAGTCGAGATTTTCCAAGTTTACATTCCAGGGGAATTTGGTGCTAATTTTCGTGGCGCTTCCAGTGTTAAAACCTCGTAAGTCTACAGTGCGTTAGCTTTCTTCTATGCTCAAATAAAAAAAATTAAAAAAACTTGTATATATGGTATGGTAAGACTACAAAAGTTGTTTTTTGCTATCCTCTAAGAAATGGACTTACGAAGTTTTAGAAGTAAGCCGGAGAGTTTTTGTTCCTCTAGAAGTAAGGACTATTCCCCCAAAATATTGGCCATTGAGGTGAAGTGAGAGCGTTTTTGATAACGGGCCTAAAAATAAAAACAATGGGGGTGAAGAGAGGTAAAGGTACATCACAACAGCCATGCCTGAGCCAGGAAGGGCCCGCGGTGGCTGAGGGGTCAGACCTCTCGCCTCTCAACAAGGCGATCCGGGTTCGATTCCCGGTGGGGTCGGTCCCCGGATTTTCGCATGTGGGAATCGTGCCGGACGATGCCGCTGGTCGGCGGGTTTTCTCGGGGATCTCCCGTTTCCCCCGCCCCTTCATTCCGGCGCCGCTCCATACTCACCTCACGTCACCCCTCACCAGCGCTGAAGACCTCATGTTAAGAGCTGACCAAAATATCTCTCTCTCTTTCCCTGAGCCAGGATTTGAACCCAGGACCTTTCGAGACTACGCTTCGAGGTCGGCAATTGGCCATTGAGATTTGAGTGGAATATATCGTTAGCTGTACAAATAGAAACTTGGCAAATTATGCAACCGTGTCCGTGTGTAGCCTATATATATTTTATAGGAGTGTTTTATATGCATAATTGTAAACATACATACACACGTAAAATATGTCTCTTGTAAGAAATCTGCTTTTCAGTAATTGATTTGGCTGCCCTGTATTCGGCTGTTTCAGATGTTTCTAACAAAGGTACCTAATTTTTAAAATATAGCGACATAGTTTGAAGTGTGAGTCCTTTTTGTAGATATACAAATGTAATGCGCGTTAAATAGTTTCGTCAGAAAAATAACAACCGTAACTCGCTGCAACGCATTTGAAGCGCAGGTAGACGGGCCCCTTAATGTTACTTTTGGTTTCTTACGACTCAGCTATATTCCCTAGCAATGACGTATAGCCAACAACACACGTCGGTTCGTCATACAATCACATTGCAAAAATTATTCAAAGATCTTATTGCAGTGCTGTTAGATATCAAAATAATAAATGTCGCGTGCATGCAGACGTGGCAACACATCCTTTATCGGCTTCATAGTCTCCCACAAGAGGAGTTGGCCAAGGTTGTTCGTCGTGATTTCAGAAACCACATTCACTGCAGAACCTCCGCAAACAATTTGCTTTGACCCCAGACAATTCGCTGTGACCTGACATGGGATAAAAGCAAGACGTTCTTCCCTCTGCTGACATCTCGTGGTTTCCCCCGCAGTTTAGCAGGATACGTCTCGGGTAAACACTTGTCACTGCTGTCTCCCTCCTTCCCACTAACATACCCGCCTCTCTCTTCGCACGCAGCTGTTTACTTGTCCGTCGCTAAATAACACTGCAGACGGCTGATGCTGGGACCGCAATAGCACGACTGACGCGACGAGAATTCCAAACAAAAAGTATTTTTTTACTTTATTCACGTTGTGGGCGTAACAAAACTAAAAAAAACTATTTTAATTTAGTGTCTCAATGTTGGTTAAACTGGTTAGTTGGTAGTGAATTGCATTTATTTATTTTCAACAAATTTTTGTTTGTCGTTATAGGAATGACCAGGGACATCACGCTAATCCAATTACCGCCATGTTAGAATCCACTGTACTATGCATATTCAAACCCCGTATGTTCGTTCATTGTCTGCTGTTCCACTGAGTATCAGCTAGTGGACAAATAGTCGGGACTTGAGTATGCATAAGATAGTTAGTTGATTCTAACTTGAAGGTAATTGAATGCGCGATATTTTCCTGGCGCTAATTATAGACAGATAACTATTTTAAGCAGACGTGTGATAGAGATGACGGTA
This sequence comes from Medauroidea extradentata, assembly GCA_003012365.1. NCBI lineage: Eukaryota > Metazoa > Arthropoda > Insecta > Phasmatodea > Phasmatidae > Medauroidea > Medauroidea extradentata. The sequence goes on along the minus strand of PNEQ01093559.1, from coordinate 17,888 downwards.
TATCTCGAAAATGTTTTGTGCCAACATGCCCTTGTAAACGCTGTAATTAATTGAAACGTATATGACCGGGTGATGTACGTATGGCTCATCAAACATTATAACAGCGGAATTTATTATTGTCTTAGTCAAATAGGGCAACAGTACGTACAAGCTAAAGCCAGTACTTCTGGTAAGCCGAACATGAGTTGAATCCAGCAAAGAGTCAAGTTTTCCCGCGATAAACCGTAATTAGAGATTATGGTTTATCGCGGGAAAACTTGACTGTTTGCTGGATTTCTACATACGTTCAGCTTACCAGAAGATTACTGGCTTTCGCTTGTACGTAAAGCTGTTACCCTATTTGACTAGGCCATTAAGAATCCCACTATTGTAATATTTGATGCCTGTTATTGGTCTGCAGACAGCTACGTTGTGTCAGACGTGTATCATCCAATCATATGTGTTGCAATTAACTACGGCCTTTTCAAGGGTATGTTGGCACAAAACATGTTCGCGATATTCCGTCATCTCTACCCATCATCTATAGTGATAGGGACTTTATTTCCACGCGTGGAAATGCCAAAAGTACATTACAAAGGGACAATAAAATGTACCTTCAATGGCTGTCGTACATGAGGTTAGTTATTTTTAATGGAAAAAAGCTAGTTGTATGTAATATTATTTTTTGGTATTTGTCGCGCGAAAGCCAAAATTGTGTCAGCAATAACGAGAATGTTTCGTGTCGCATCGCGCCCTCCGCTTCGCGCTATTGTGGTTCCATCCAGCATGACAGTGCTGTTTGGTTTGAAGTTGACCGCCGCAGTGACGGCTTCAGAAACCACCTCTGGAGAGAATAAAAGCAAATATCGCTCGTAAATATCTGCTCCAAGGTCGCCGAAGATTGTAGCTGGCAGCTTGTCCCCAGGAGTTAAGCTTATTTTCGGCGCGTGTTTTGCGGTTGGGCGAACACGTCGACGTTCGTCTTAGCACGGAAAACGTTCTTACGTTACGAAACAAAGTGTTTGAGGTCAAGTCGGGGCTTCTCAACATTACCCATTTATTTTTCTTGATGGTCCCGCCTACCACGCTCTTAAAATGCGAAGTGTGTTCGTAAATGCTTTTTTTTTTTCCTTCACAAAACCATTCCTCATATGTAGGGACCTGAAAAACTCGCGTTTTCTTTTGGTTCCACTTTAGATTTCAAACACCTGACAGTTCGTGTTACTTTATTAATTGGTTCTTGACTTATTTTACACCTCCTGGAGGACTCCCAGCCGATGATAAAGAATCAAAATATTGCAGGTCCAATCATATTGCATGACTGTGTCATCTAGCAGCCAATGAACAGCTGTATACTTGAGCACACACATATTCTTGGAGGCTATCCTACAGGTCAGTGAACCCACGAAATGGTCCTGTCTCTATAACATGTGGACCTTTTTTTAATTCATATTCGCCTATGCTTATATGTGAAAATTAGTGACTAAATCCGAAGTCCTGTGATGATGTCAAAATGCTATTATACTTTATTTAGCTATTTCGATTAAAGTAATGATATGATTGGTAACTGTAAACATAAACACGAGGGGAGACACCACCTTGTGTGGTCGAAGAGTGTTAATTGCGGTCGTCATTGATCCAGCGAGGTCTAGGAGGTGCCCAGGGCAGACACGGTGAGCAAACTAGAGCAAACAAACTTCCAAGTACGCGCCGGCTCTGTTGTTAGGCGGGAATGGGTCCACTTCCTGTTCCGGTAACTAGTGCAGTCTGGGAAGTGCAGAAGAAACTTCTCTCCTCACCCTACTAACGAAGGGAAGCTCTGAAATTTCACAAGTTCCTGTGGTGTTGGGTTACACGAAGCTATTCCATAATCACATGACATTTTCGTAACTCCTTTGCGGCAGAGAATGCAGTCTTGAAATATGCTAACTTAAATAATGTTTTTCCTCGTAACTATAAAATCACGATTTTGTGCCGAAAAGATTTTTCCACCATTTGGTTTCACTGCCTTACGTGCACATCTGCATCTCTGCTTCATAGTCAGTTATTGGATGTTTTAACTCAGGCCATGGGCGTCACCAGGAATTATTTCAAGGGGGGGGGGGAACAAATATTTAGAAATTTAAGTTTAGCTATCATAAAACTAATCTATTATAAGCAAAAACATACTTTTTGCAGCGTCTGACGACACAGACCATTGTTTTGCAGCATTTGACCAAATTAAGACCTTTTCACAGTGCCTGACACAATTAGTGACCTTTTTTTGTAGGGGTCTCCAAGTTCCCCTCTTCCCCCCCTCCTTCGTGACGCCCATGACTCAGGCTTGTATTGGGGTTCTACTGGTAAGTCACTAACATATGGTGCCGCAGTGACCTTACCCTGATAGGTGTAGTCGAATGGGAGACGTGTCTGAACAAAGACAAGCTGCTAATAACCGTGAACAGAGACACGGGAATGTTGTTGGTTCAGCAACCAGCGGGCTGGACTCCACAGTCCTTGTCCTCAGCTACTTGTTCATTGGCTGCTGCTGCATTTGTACATCTGGCAAGGTCACAGGTTAAATAGCCATACAGACGTGAAATGACGTGGCGGCTCGTTTGGTATTGGCAAACTTCGCCGCATATTGGCTGTCCAAGGCTGTTGATTACCAGCCCTGTGTATGTTTGGCTCCTGCATGTTACTGCAGGTTTCCTATTGGCCTGGCTACCGATTATCATAGCAGCTGCCTCACACTGATTGGCGGTAGGCGTCTCCACCATGTTGCTGGCCAGGGAAGCCATTTTGCTGGCGTGTGTGACTGAGTTCGCTGTACTATCGGCTGTTTCACTTCTGTATTCCTAAATATTCTGTGCTCCCGCGCTACCTTGTCACATGTGCGACTGTCCACTCACTGGATCAGCAGTCAATGTACAAGTGGTTGGGGACATGGTGTATACAGTTCTGTGGAGTCTAGCCGGCTGTGCGTTGTACACGCAAAATTTACGAGTCTCTTTATCATTGGTTGTTAAAAGTCCTTCAGGCGCACAACGCAAACTGTCGGCCAACAGCGGAAGTCAGACGAGCATGTAGTAACTTGCACCCAGTCTGCTGTCATAAGCATTCATATAGTTATGTCACAGTAAATTAAGTTTCTCTCAATAAATCTAACTGTAAATTACCGCTGCAAGAACAGAAAAACAGAGGTGTCTAGTAGCACTCGCACACAAGCTTAGCTTATGTGAGTGTGTTGTTATCCATTTTATAAAAAAAGGGGAACTTATGAATGCTGTAATTAATAAATAGAAATAAAAAATATTTAAATAAAAAATAATCACGCAGAGTTTGCAGGTCCTATTTTTTTTGTCGGCAGACTCATGCGTCTAGAGTTTATTAAAAGGAACACAAATTATTTCTTAAACTTTTAACATATTGCATAGGCATACGTCTGTTGTATGAAATATATCTGGCTTTGATGGATGATGACTAAATAAATAAAACAGAGAAACAATTTAGTTTTTAATTACTATTAAAATTAAACGTGATACCGAATGAATCAAGATAACAAGACATGGAAACATTTATGCTGAATAAAGTAATTGTATGTCCATATTTCATATTAAATTGATGTTTCGAACCAGTAGGGAGTTGCCGCGGGTAATTGAAGACACAGAATGAAGAGATAATTGCTTCGTGAAGTTGTGGTGTGTTAAAAAAGTACTTCAACTGAAATTAAATTTTGTAATAAAAATACTTATAATTATTTTTGATAGCGTAATGTAATCGTTCGTAGATCAAAATAAAATATTTGTTTGGCAAAAATGTAATAATTGGTTTGGAGGTAAGCAGATGTACATTTTCTGTTCCAACCAAACCTTTTAATGTTTGTGCGCGACGTAGTTTTTAATCATGCCTCGAGGTGTATCTGGCCATTTGTGTAACAGTTAGCACTATACTTGTATTTGGAAGTGTATTTAATGATGCTTTAATAAGTTACAAACAATCCCAACAAAACAATTTCTACAGAAAAAAAAAGTAAAGACATACATAAATTGTTCATACAAATAGGTTTTAATGTCATGCATTTTACGTGCCACCAATGTTTAGTCTTTGTTGTGGAAGTTAATGAGCAGTTTTCAATTCGAGACGGTCCGGGTTCGACTATCGAGACTATCACTAACAATTTCAAAATAAAAACTTGACACAAAAAAAATTATATCTTCAGCCGAGCAATTATTTAGCTGTCCTGGCGAGATATTATACTTAGGCAACAAAATAAAAACAACTAATTGTTTCAGCAACAAAATATTTACTTTTTAGCCATATACGAACAAATTGTTTGGTTACGCAAAGCAAATCTTGTTTAACTCAGGAATGGTTCACGATCATAATTAAGTTACAGTTTTTCCCCCGCTGCGAGTATTCGTATTCCTCGAGGCGTATCAACTTTTTTGACATTTCATATTCTAAAAAATTGTTAAGTGTACTACACATTTTTACAGTGTTCGTTGGAAAATTTCTTATCTTGCAACAAATGTCAGATTATATGTAAGAAATTTACCGTCTAACAATGCAACAATGTGTAGTAGACTAACATTTAAAGAATGAAATGTTAAAAATGTAGATAAACCTTCAGGAATGCTTGTAGCGGGGAAAATACTGCAGGTTAAATGAAAGTTTTCAGTGCATCATTGTCCTTACACTTTTCTCTCAGTGCACGAGTGTGTGTATTATCTCGCGGCGACATTGTAGTCATGCGTGGAACGTGAAGCAAGCGGAGCCGAGCTCGCACACAATAGCATCACCAGGAGTGTTCTTAGAAGAGATATAAAACCCAGTTGAAGTAACGAGTAACGGCGACAGTACCTGGTAACTAAAGCAAAGCACAGTGTCGTGTTTCCAATACATAAACTTTACCAGGCACAGAACAGCCGAGTACACAGACGTGAAACTGTGGGTTCAACCTGAACTAGCCACGTCTCCCAGTGTAGAGTTTAGGGGAGGGGAGTACCCAGGGGCCCGGATCCTCTCTGTTATCTTTAGCGTATGGTAAACTGGCCAATATCTGTAAAATATAACAAATTTTGGATGTGGAATATTCAATTTTTTGTTTAGGAAGTGCCTTAAATACCACCATTTAGCATTTTAAAAACTAAATAATTTCCGGGGGAGGGCCCTCGGACCCTCCCCTGCTTTTCCGGCTCGGGGTGTGGGCATAGCTTCTTTTTCGGAATGCATCTCCTCCCCCCCCCCTTTTTCCAAAAAACCCTACAACTGAATCCGTCACTAACATTCACCTGCCAGTAAAGATAAAAGACATCGTTCTCTGCTCATTGCGTTACGTGCCGAATAAAACTGTCCTGGGTTCGGATTACGTGTACCGAGATACTTCAATTATTTGCGATAGGTTTGTGGTACGTACATTTTACTTATTTGACACCTCTAAGGAGGACGGTCAGCCAATGATAATAAATCCGACTAAAAGCAAGTTGAATCATGGGCAGAGGTGGTGGAAAATCGTGAGAATATTTTCTGCCAATATTTTCTCCGAGTCAGTATAGCGTCCTGTACCCGTGTATGGTTGGGCGATGGTTCTGTGGCACGGTTTAGCTGTTTACAGACTAATAACAGACGTCCAGTAGCAGCGCACCAGAACTATCATTGACTCAGTCAAATATGGACTCACCAGTCAAAAATGAATATGTTTCTTTAAGGATGCGGTTCAACTCAGTTTTCAACGTCTTTTTTTTATTTTTGTATTTGCACCAGATATGTTTTCCCTTATTTTAGACATATGTTGTGATTAAATCTTCCTCTTAGGAAATTTTTGTATCTCTTATAGTTTTTGTGTAATGAGTTGTAAACGTCGAAATTTGCACTTTACGGTTTTATGTACGCCACTAAATCCAATTGACATACCAAACCGAAAAAATTCACATTCTATAACAATGTTGCAGGCTATGATTTGACATATTTAAAAACAAAGAAATTATATTTTTGTATTTAAACATATTAGATTTTCATTTCAAAATTTAGCATTTTTATCCAATACAAAAATATTTTTTTTATATATGCCTAATCATAGCCTACAACATTGTTATGCACTGTTATGCAGTTTGGTACGTCATTTGGTTTTAGTGGCGTACATAAAACCGTAAAGTGCAAATTTTGTCGTTTACGACTCATTATTACGCAAAAACTATGAGAGATACAAAACATTTCTTAGAGGAACATTTAATCACAATTTATGTCTAAACTAAGAAAAAAAGTGTATGGTACAAATACAAAAATAAAAAAGGATGTTGAAAACTGAGGTGAACCGCGCTGTTATATCTCAGCAGACAGTCAACTTTTCACTCGATAAATCACCATTCCTAGTAATAGTTCGAGCTAAATGCGAACTAGATAAAATAAATTATGATTGCACTTTTTAAAAGTACTGTGTTTGTGTGCTCTGATAGATATTTAGGTTACTTTTATTTTGTTGAATTACTTGGTTTGATGTTGTTAACAACAGCGCAGCAACGTTTACAATTACTAGGGGATTTGGGGGGGGGGGATTTATAATTGCTATTCTAATTGGATGGTGTTACACATTAGTAGACATGTGCAAATTGTAAACTAGGTAACATGCCAAAACTTTTTCAGATCTGAAACATGGCCGTAGCCAGGATTTATGTTTAAGGGGGCCTACCCCGGGAAAATTGGGATTTTCAAGGTTCAAAATGGCGTTATTTAACACGTTTTCATAAGGAATAGAGGGAAGGGGATCTGAGCCTAACGGTCTCCCCTCTGACTACGTCGCTCCTGTCTGCAAAATTCGTACAAAGGTAATTTTAGCCCTATAAAGTAAACAGCAGGATAGAGGACTAAAATACTTTTTGTAGACTTATTCAAAGTTGAAGAATATTTTTATACATAAGTGACAATTGAAACGTAGTCTGTTCATACATAACACCGTGCCAATTTTCTTTTTTAAGAAGGTACAGTGGTCACCATATTTGATAATAGAGTTTTGCTGTCATAAAATTACCTAAAATTAATATACTATAATTCTTAAAAAAAATATGGTCTTTGAAATAACTGTACAATAAGAGTGCATAACTGGATATAGTTGCTTGGGCATACTCAGTTGCGAAATAAATGACAGTTAGAAGGAAATAAAAAAAAAAGCACATTAATAAGCAGAGTATGCTTTAGTCAGCAGGATGCATACACAACATAAAATTCCAAACATGGAAACGGGTTTAATTTTTAGTTTTCGTGTGACGGTCATTTATTTCGCAATGGAATATGTCCAAGTAATTAAATCCAGTCACTACAAAAAAAAAAACATGTAAAATTAGTGTGTGTAGACAGGTAGATTGTTTAGGGTTTATCCCAACGTCAAGGATAAAAAAAAAAAAGAAGAAGAAGAAAAGGAGGCAATGTACCCTTGCTTCCCTCCTGCTGTGGCGTCCCTGGTGTTGTATCCTCCCCCTCCCCCTGAATTGATACCCTACGTACGCCACTGCCTGTAGGACCGCGTGGTCTCGGCGAGAGAAAACACCTCCTGGTACCATGATGCGTGCTAGTGCGAGTACCGTACGCACCTGCGAGCCAGCAAGGTCGACGACCCGCGTACAATGTGTAGAGAATGGCGAGGCGCAGCTGTATGTCACAGCAGTGAGGCCGGCCGCGACGCCAATCTGCAAGTAAAAAATTATAACGGTTAAATAGCTTATAGCAGCTAAGCCGCAAAGCGGTAAAACGTAAAAGAAAAAAAATGCACTGCATAAAACTGCTCGTACGCTACGGTAGACGCTGGCATTCAGACTTTAGAGCTGGACCCACGGGTATGGCCGGCTTCCCAACCCCTGCCTTCTAAAGCTTAGTTAATCCTTGAAATATTACAATTACCGTAAACGGGGATTATTTTGGTTTTCGTTGAGTGACTATGAGACACTGAAAATGTTTTTTTTTTTTTTTTTTGTTATTTGGGTAAGAAATAAGTAATCTGATTTGAATAATGCAAACAGTTTATTTAAACTGTCCATTAAAATTTTAAAATTGATGTAAAGTGGAACTGAGTCTCCCCCACCTGTCACAAAGTAGGACTAATCCCCGTTTACGGGTTCTTTAAAGTAGAATATTCAATTTTTGGTTAGGATACTCAAAGAGCGTTTTTTTGTACATTACAATACAATTTTTTTTCCGGCAGAGAACCCTCGGGTTCCCAGTTAATTGGAATTATATTCTACTGCTTATGGCAAACTCAATTCTATCTCCCCCCCCCCCCCCCAATTTTCTCCAGGGCTGCGGTGGTCGAGAGGTCAGACCTCTCGCCTACCACCCCGGGTTCGATTCCCGGCGGGGTTGGTCCCCGGATTTTTGCGTGTGGGAATCGTGCCGGATGATGCCGATGGTCAGTAGGTTTTCTCGGGGATCTCCCGTTTCCCCCACACTTTCATTCCGGCGCCGCTTCATACTCACCTCATTTCACCCCTCACCGCGCTAAAGACCAAAATCTCTCACTCACCCAATTTTCCCCGAAAAACAAGAGTTGGTACCACCCCTGCAAACTATCAGTTGCTTTCCCTAGGGTCACGAACACTTCGCGACAGTAATTTTGCCCCAGTTTGTTTCAGTGCCTTACGTGCACATCTGCAATTCTGCTTCATGGTTATTGGCAGCGTGTCTGTGTGAAGAGCCGTTTCTCATTTTACTGCGCCAATAACAATAACGTTCCTGCAACACCACACGTCTGTGATCTGACGGTAGAATCCCAAGGCTCGCGACAGTTAAAATATCCAATCACTGACCACGAAGCAGAACTGCAGATGTGTACGTACGGTACCGAAACCAAGTGGGGCAAAAATCTTTTCGCGAAAGACAGGGCTCCCTACTTAACCAGTATAGTAAGAAACACATAATTAACAACTTGAGACGTTAACTGTTGAGTCCTGTGAAACTTTCAGCTGTTTTATTTCTTCTGTTGATATGGTAAAACAAGTGGTATTTCGCGAAATATATTTTGGGCCAACATGTCTTAGAAAACGCTGCAGTTCCTTGCAACGCGTGTAATTGGGATACTTCCGACACAACACATCTATCTGCAGACCAATAACCGACATAAAATATTTCAATGTCGGTATTATGATTGGCTCTGTCAGATAGGGCAAGAGCTCCACGTACAAACTAAAGCTATTAATCTTTTGATAATCTGAACGTACGTTAAAACCGAGCAGACTGTCAAATTTTCAGCTATAAATCATCTCCAGTTGTTATTTAACCCTATGATAAGTAGAAAAGGCGATATAGGAGGTTCAGGCTAAAGTGAGCATTCAAAAAAGCCCTGCTAAAGTTCTATTTCCAGCCAATTCGTATCCTTCCGCGCGTGAGGGCTGACTATGGGAAATGTCTCACATCTCTGGACACCTCACTTGATAATTCCGCGTGTAAACTAAATTGTGTAATCAGATTGAATCGATACAGTTTGATAAAAAAATTTCATTAATTATATAAAATACAATTTTGTCGATTTCGGTTGATTTTGTTTCAGTATTGTTCTATTTAAATAGGAAAATACGCGGAACTATATTGCGTAATTCCGCTGCCAACCATTCGAGCAGTAAGGTAACTATAGTTAATGTTGAATTGTATGCAGTGACGGCTAGTGATATTTTTCAAAGGTTAAATTTTAAGTGCTCGTTTTATCCCGAATGACCTATAGTTATATACTGTGATATTTTCATACATACTAGTAATATAAATGTATTAATTGTAAACTGTGTAGGCCTACATTTCTTTTAACTACATTTTCATTTGGTTTCTCGACCATCTATGGACGAATACCTCCCGCCGCCGCCCGTAAATGGGAATATTATACCAATTTTCTAATAGGAAAAACGTAACCAGAACTTCAAAAATACACATTTGATCGAAAATAATTAGCGCTGTACAATCCAAAAGAGGCGGTGTAATGGTGGCGAGTTGGACTCGCATTCTGGAGGTCCCGGGTTCCATTCCCGGCTCCGGCCATCCTGATTCAAAGATGTGTGGCGTCACAATAACCATGAAGCGCAGCTGCAGATGTGCACGTAAGGCAATGAAGCTAAATGGTGCAAAAATCTTTTCGCGACTATTTTACATCTCTAAAAATGGTCTCTAATGAACCCACTGTGGGGAATACTCAAAGCTCAATTAAAACAAACAAATAATAATTATTATTAAGCGTGTAAGATCTCGTCTCGTCTAGGAACGTTTTCCCTACTCCCCACTTCGTTCGCGTCCGTGTTGGATAAGGAAACCAGATGGCCGCCATGGAAATAGGCTGAACGATGATAAAGCTTTGTCAGATCAAACTTACCCGTCAATGTGAAGAATGATACATAAGGCACCAATGAACGACTTGAAGTACACGCCCCCTGACGTCACCTCAGGGGAAAAGTACTGTGGGAAACAAAGTTAATTGGTAATTGCAGAAAGCAAAAATGTTGCGCATTCATAGATTTGCACGCAAGGGTAAAAAATATTAGTTTCAATGTCGTGGTTAAGATACGCAAATACATAAGATTGATGTTTACCCGAAAAAACGGCAAATTCCAAACAGATAATCAATTTTCTTGACGTACATCTCATCCGGGACATGTGACGCCAAACAGCTAAATGAAGGTTATGTTCGGCTGCGGTATCCATGGAGATAGGAATTGTATCCCACACCTGAATGAAGCTCCGCCTCTTTTCAAGTCGTCTATTGAAACGAATGTGGGTGAAAATATACGGTATGTATGGTTTTGGGAGAGGGTAAAAGGGAAGAAGTTTCGTAGACCATCTCGGTTTTACGCGATCCGGGTTCGATTCTCGGCGGGGCCGGTCCCCGAATTTTCGCACGTGAGTATCCTGCCGGACGATGTCGTTGGCCGGTGAGTTTTCTATGGGTTCTTCCGTTTTCCCCGCCCTTTAAATTCTGCCCTGCTCAATACAGATATGCAACCACGGGGTTAGATGATTGGGTGTTCTAACACCCCCCATTAACCACAGAAGAATTAAAAAAAATATTACTAAAAGATTAAAAATATTTTTACCAATATAATATTCAATATTCCATTACGAAAAACTGCTAAATTAGCACTATTTTGCATCTTGAAATCCAAAACTCCCGGGTGAGGACCCCAAGATTACAGAATATTTAGGAATACAGAAGTGAAATAGCTGGTAGGTCAGCGAACTCAGTCACACACGCCAGCAAAGTGGCTTCCCTGGCCAGCAACATGGCCAAAACATCGACAGCCAATCATCGTGAGGAAGCTGCTCTAATAATCAGCAGTCAGGCCAATAGTAAACCTGTAGTAACACGCAGGAGCCAAACATACACGGGGCTGGCATCAACAATCTCGAGCAGCCAATAAGCGGCGAAGTTCGCCAATACCAAACGAGCCGCCCCGTCATTTCGCGTCTGTATTTCTATTTAGTCTGTGCCCAGACTCCGCGCGGAGCGGTCGGTATTAATTATATTATTCTCAGGTTAAATCCTCTCTTATACAAATCCTGGGTACGCCACTGGAGCCATACCTACCTCGTGTCACCTCTCACGAGCGCTAGAGACCTAGATAAATGCAGACATGGCCGTCTTTAGTAGAAGGCCGGAGTCTTGATTGTGGCAACACTGCATCGGAGGCCTGCTGCCGGTCGCTCATTGGCTGTCCTAGTCAATATAGAGAGACTAGGGTTGCCAAGAAGTGACAAGCAGCAGGCCCCCGAAGCAGTGTTGCCACATTCAAGACTCCGGCCTTCTACTAAAGACGGCCATGGTGCAGACCGAAATATCTCCACTTCACACTTATAGATAGATTCATGGCGTACTTATGCTCGGGAGGAAGCAAGGAAGATCGCTCAGGAACAAGTAGCTGCTACTATAGAGTACGTCCTGCTCTTGCTATAGATATAACCTTTACCTCTGACATGACCGCGCCAGCCTCGTAGTCTGCTGCTGTGACGTAACATCGCCGCGCAACATCCCTGACCTCTGCGGCTTTATTATCCTCCCTCCCACCCACTTCAATCCTTCCCATTGTACCTCCTCTCCGTGATGGATAGTGGCTTCTGCGAGGTTGAGAAGCTCACTAGACAAGAGGAGATAAGGGCAACATTGACGCGTCCTCTGTCTCTCATACGCCCGAATATAGGCTGTTCATGCTGAAGTGAGGTGTTTAGAAGCCTTGGTTACTTTTTGCTTTCAGCCACTTTTTAAATATAAGCGTTGTATCCTAAGTGAGTGAACAAACCGCTCGCCTCCCAACACGACGATCACGAGTTCAATTCCCGGCGGGGTCAGGGCATGACAGACGCCTTTATGCTCCCAGGATGAAAGATGGCATCTTGGGGTTTGATACCCTGTCACTTTCTAATCCATATGTCAGTTAACATTTGAGTCAAACAATCTTTTTTTGTTATTCTAGACAAGACGACTTTCTTAAGGGCGCTGCCTACCTTGAGGCCATGGCGGGAGCAATCATAGGGTTTTACAGGTTAAATGATTTTCCACCTGGCTCAGTAACGGTTGAAGTTACATGTATGCCACCACTGACTTTTTTGTACGTTTCGGTGCCGCGTACATTGCTACGGATCATGTAGGCAGTATTTTTCAATACCCTGACAATTGTGGCCAAAAAAGCGTTTTTACATACAAAAGACACGCGAAAATGGTTATTTATAATTTCTTTTCTCCAATTTTATTTACGTAGCAATATTCTCCTTCTCTCAGAGCAGAAAATGGTTTCTGTGCGGAAGCAAAATCACAAAAGGTGACCGAGCGCCATTGAAAATAATTTAACATATAAAACCGTATTCTTTCTCCGCCAGGGCTCGGAGGTACGCAGCGCCATTAAGGGCGCGGTCTACCGCAAATTTCATTACCATTTTTTTTTATATTTTATTTGTACCAGATATTTTTTTTTCTTATTTTATACACAAAATGTGACTAAATTTGGCTCTTATGAAATTTTTTTATCTCTCATAGTTTTCGCGTAATGACTTGTTTAAGTCATATTTTGCATGTGTCCGTTTTAACGACCACACGAAAACCAACTGATATACCAAACTAAAAAAAATCACACTAAATGAAGACATTACAGGCTACAATGTCATGCTCTTAGAAATAAAGAATAGAAATCATTTGTATTTTTAAATAATATTCAATTTTTAAAAATTTTTATTTTCAGTTTCGGTATTTTTTAAAAATACATGTAATTTTTATTCTTAATTTTTAAGAGCATGACATTGTAGCCTGCAATGTCTTTATCCGCTGTGATTTTTTTCAGTTTGATATATCAATTGGTTTTCGTGTGGTCGTTAAAACGGAAACATGCAAAATATGACTTTAATAAGCCATTACGCAAAAACTATGAGTGATAAAAAAATTTTGTAAGAGCCAAATTTAGTCACATTTTGTGTCTAAAATAAGAAAAAAAATATCTGGTACTAATAAAAAATAAAAAAATGTTGATGAAAATTGTGGTAGACCGGGCCCTTAAGTACTTACTTTCCAGCATATTGCAGGGCTATCGTTTTCGTCGCCCTTAACTACTGCATTTGTGCGATTACTGCAGATACATTTGCAATTTACGCTGACGTGGATTTGAGTATAGAACCCGGGTTGAAGCGCTTCCTCTGGTGTTTGAACTGGATTGTAGCGAGTTAGGAATTAACTGTTGCCTTGCACTGCTATAAGTGTCCCCAATATATTTATATGTTAAAAGAACAATGCACACTTCAAACTATGCTTACGGGTTTTTAAAATTACTGTACTCCTATTAGGAACAAATTATTTGCCCACAAAAAAATCAGACTAATGTACCTGCCTAGAAAAATACCAACCAAATCAGCGCAATTTTTTTTTTAAATTGCGTTGCAACATACTAAAACTTAAATTCTCATAAGTATCCTCATTATTTTTTTCCAAATATATGTTGCTCTTATTTGTTAATAATATCACCAAAATATGCAATATAATGAAGACATAGAGAGTAGGTTTTTGTACGCCTGAACATCCTTAAGGCTCAGGTGTGACGGAGCTATAAGGGCGCTCTTGAAGCGCGCGTCAAATGCCACATTGCCGTTACGAGCCAAGCATTGAACTAGCGTGCAAGATTACCGTCTATACGCTTTTACTACGGGACTTATAAGCGGTGACCATATAATTTTATTGGTGGAAAGTCTAGCAAAGTTCAGTACACGAATGAGTTTCATATACGTCCGGCTTACTAAATTTTGAAGTACGGCAGTCATGGCTCAAACATTTACAGGCGTTCATTATTCGTGAACGTGATTTATCTTTGTCCAAGTAAAGTGGAGACGGGGCCGCGGTGCCCGAATTGTCAGACTATTCGCTTCCCACCAAGGCGATCCGGGTTCGATTCCCGGCGGGTTCGGTCCCCGGATTTTTGCATGTGGGAATCGTGTCGGACGATGCCGTTAGTCGGTGGGCTTTCTCGGGGATCTCCTGTTTCCCCCTCTCTTTAATTCTGGTGCTGCTCTATACCCACCTCATGTTACCCCTCACCGGCGCTGAAGACCTCGATGTTGGGCGCTGACCAAAATCTCTCACTCACTCAAGTGGGGACATAAAAGTTCCTAGCTTGTGATCGCGACATTGAAGCCTAGCAGTCAACATCTCTCATCACAAGTGACACCCTAATAATATGCATAATAATATTGTTCGATGAGTCGTGTCACTCGGATCAATACAGTACGATGACTTTGTTCAACTGAGTCGGACACTTCATTCCACTTTTAGACCTGTCGACGATATAAGTTCATTTTAAACGAATCATAACCATCACTTGATTTTAGCGATAAGTTTTTTACAACAGCTTGTTTCAATGCCTTCCGTATACATATACAGTTCTGCTTCATGGTCAATGACTAGATGTTTAACTCCCACGCATCATAGGGTTCTACCATAGCCGTCTTTAGTAGAAGGCCGCGGCCTTAGATCTAGACCACGGTTGTAGAAGAACAGGTCTGGACACTCGCCTATCTAACAATGTATTTTGCTTGACCCCCTTGTTGTTTGGCTGTAGTTCGTCAAGTTACCGAGAATGTTGTACTTTTTGGCGCTGTTTTCCGGGCGGTCGGACTCAAACTCCGTCCACTTTTTTCCATTGTTAAATTTATAAAGTAAATAAATATTGCTGGAGACTTTCCTTAAATTTGTGAACGAAGAAAGTATTTCATAAATTGATAAAAAATACGTTTTGATAAATTGTTTATCTTAGCGGAAAGGAACTGGGCGGAGTTTAGTCCGACCGCCGTAACATCAGCGCCAATAAAACACAATATTCTCGGTAACTTGGTGAACTACAGCCAAACAACAAGGGGGTCAAGCAGAATACATTGGTAGATAGGCGAGTGTCCAGACCTGTTCTTCTACGACCGTGATCTAGACACCCTGCCAGGAAGGGCTATTTTAACACTTCTGTTAGCTCTCCATAGGCAATGGCTTTGCCTGGTTCGGTACTGTGCCCTACATATAGGCGAATCAGGGAAAGCCGCTGCTTTTGGTGAAACAAGAGAAGTGTTGAAATTACCCTTCCTGGCAGGGTTGCCAGATCTAAGGCCGCGGCCTTCTATTAAAGATGGCTATGGTTCTACACGCGCATCAGAGACGTGCGGTGTCGTAATAACGAGGGTCCCCTGATTTCCGCTAAGATATTGGTAGAGCCACGATTTTATGGTGAAAAGATTTTTGCAACATTTGGTTTCGATGCTTCATGTGCACGTCTACAGGTCTGCTACATCGCCCGTAATTGGGTAAGTTTACTCTCACTTGCCATGGCAAATTACAGACGTACAGACTCACAATAATCTTATTCTGATTGGTGCAGTCAAATGAGAAACGTGTCTGAACATAGACACGCTGCCAATAACCTTGAAACAGAACTGCCGATGTGCACGTGAGTCACTGAAACAAAGTGAGGCAAAAATCTTTTCGCGACAAAATCGTGGCCCTAGATATTCCTACACCAACTTGTTTCAATGTCTTAGTTCCACCTCTGCAGTTCTGCTGCTTTGTTATTGGCAGAGTGTCTTTATGTAACGACGTTCCTCATTTGACGCTCGCTATCAGTCAGAATAAGGTTACTGCGAGTAACTATAGAGTCTGGAAAATTTTGCGGGTTCACTGACCTTAGGCTAGCCTCCAAGAATATGATGTACTCAAACAGACAACAGCTCTCCATTAGCTGCTCTCTGACGCAGTGAAATGGGGCACGTTAAGTTATATTAATATTGTTGTCTCAGAGACGTCCAGGGAATGTCAAATAAGTCAAGGGCCAATTGCGGAAGTTGCTGGAATTCTAGCGTCTGCGTAAAATAAAACGCGAGTTTTTCAGGTCCCTATAAATAACACACGTTCGGGATTTGCAGTGAAATGTTACGACACGATGGAGTTAAATTCAGCCAATCACTGAACATGTAGCAGAGACGCAGATGTGCACACGAGCCACTGAAGCAAACAGGTGCAGAAATATTGTGAACAAAACTAAGGGTCCCTAGCAATAACTTATAATTTGGAACATTGACATGAGAAGACGTTTTTACGCAAATACACGCTGGCAGTAACCATTAAGGGGCGGTTTACCTCAGTTTTCAACGTCTTTATTATTTTTATATTTGTACCAGATATTTTTTTTCTTATTTTAGACATAAATTGTGATTAAATCTTCCTCTTAGGAAATATGTGTGTATCTCTCATAGTTTTAGCGTAATGAGTCGTAAACGTCGAAATTTGCACTTTACGGATTTACGTACGCCACTAAAACCAACTGACACACCAAACCGAAAAAATTTACAGTGTATAACAATGTTGTAGGTGATTATTTAACATATATAAAAACAAAACATTAAGTATTTTTGTATTTAATAAAAACTGCCGAATTTTAAAAACGACAACTTAAAAATTTCAACAATTTTTTTAAAACACAAAAATAAATTTTTTTTTTTTTTTTTTTTTGTTTTTGTATGTGTCAAATCATAGCCTACTTTAAGTTTTTTCGGTTTGGTAAGTCAGTTGGTTTTAGTGGCGTACGTAAATCCGTAAAGTGCAAATTTTGACGTTTACGACTCATTGCACAAAAACGATGAGAGATACTAAAATTTAAGATTTAATCACAGTGTATGTCTAAAATAAGTAAAAGAATATCTGGTGCAAATATAAAAATAAAATTAATACGTTGAAAACTGAGCTGAACCTCGCCCGCATAGCCGTGCGTGGGTTTACGTGAGGCATGGACACAAATATTGTAAAAAAAAAAAAAAAAAAAAAAAAAATAAGTGAAAATCGGGTGTCGTTACGAATAGTTCAGTAACGACACGAAGTGTGGTGTGTCATCTGTTTGCCGGGCCGACCAACCACAGCAACCACTGCAGTGTAGTATGCAGCTCCGTGCTATTATAAACAATCTACTGTGTGTACATCAAGTTTACGTAATGGGTTAAACTACGCGGAAGACAAGTGGCGCGGCGGTTTACTTGACGCAATCTGTTCTCGACCGCTGATAGGACGAACGACCTTGTCTCTCGCTGGCTTACACTGAACTGTAGTGCAGACGTGAAATGCCTCGGGCCACGAACTTTTCGCGAAAATAATGTTGATCCAGTTTGTTTGAGTACCTTAACGTGCACATCTTCAATTCTGCTTCGTGGTTATTGGCAGCGTGTCTGTGTGAAGACACAGACTAAATAGTAATACAGCCGTGAAATGACGTGGTGGCTCGTTTGATATAGGCGAACTTGGCCGCTTATTGGCTGCCCGAGGCTGTAGACTCCAGCCCCGTGTCTGTTTGGCTCCTGCATGTTACTACAGGTTTCCTATTGGCCTGGCTGCCGACTAGCAGAGCAGCTGCCTCACGCTGATTGGCAGTAGGTGTTTCCGCCATGTTGCTGGCCAGGGA
>PNEQ01093552.1:0-13886 GCA_003012365.1 Medauroidea extradentata | reverse complement strand
AGGTTCATTTTGGTTAAAATTATTAATAAATTTCACATCTGAATTCTATACTAAATGGTTGTTAAACGTAAGTTTTTTAGTACGTCACTTCCAGTAGAGTCAACACAACACCTTTACGTATATATATGAAAGTTTATTTTACTCCACACGTAAAAGTGAAAATAAGCAGTAAAATGTAATATACTTTAGTATACTACACTTGTATTTCTAGTTATAGTATCATGTAATTATTAACAAATAAAATGTTTAAGATAAACTGTTTAACATAATCGAATCATGAGATCACAACAAGTTGTTAATGAGGTTGACATATTCGTGGCGGGTCGTAATCCAACAGTTCTCAGTTATATCTTTATATTCTGACACAGCTGACAGTATTTTTATCGATGGGTTACTCAGATAATACAAATTAACTTACAGGCAGATTATTATCTTGGTATATATTTCCCTCTTCTACCCCGAATGAATGTTCATTTCAATACTTGTATCTTCATTTATGCTAAACATTTGTAGTGACTCTCATTATTAGAATTCCTCTGATACTCGTAAACTGCACACTTAGTTGTGGCGTTAGTGACGAACAAATACTTCCACAATTATAACGGGAAAACAATATGCTACTGAGGCACCTACAATCACCAAAACACCCCAAAGTGCAACTCTGCAGTATGAATATATCCAACTCTAATCCAATCGCACCATGCACTACATTAACATTCTGTTTCACAATGCTTCTAACAATTAATAGTCCTCAACACTCGGGTAGTGTTGTGTCAAGACTTATTCGTCGGACACACAAGGTCTTAACTGCGTCAAGTTGTAATTACCTTTAACCTTATTGGAAACTGGGTCAGACAGCTCGTAACAGTTTTGCCTGTTACCCCAGTAATGTTAAACGGCCCTTCGAATAACAAAAATAGCTTGCGGGTAATATTGGCCCAAAACTGTGACACAGGATTCGTTTTCACAAGCACCAGGTCTCCTAACTGAAAACTACTTATTTTAGATTTGTTCATATATTTTTGACGACATTTAGCTGCTGACACTTATCGTTGTTTCACTAAATTCATCACCTCGCTAGTCAAATTAACTACTGTGTTGGATCCATCGACCTCCATCTTCGGGATCTTTGTTCCGTCAAAAATCTCTGATCTGTCACACGTCAGTACTTCATGTGTGTGACCGAGGAACGAAGGTGGATTTCTTCGGTCAACTCTACTTTAATTTCCCTTCCCGCTCATGGTTTTTAGGCTGGAAATTACCGCTGTTATTTCCAGTCTCAAACTCAGTAGCGCTAGGGTTTAGCGGTTCATGCTTCTCAAAGTACCCTTGATATAGTTGGTTTTCAGTAGTTCTGGGGTGTCGCCAATTACTCTTCGACGGCGAATTATTTCTAGACTTCTCCTCACATTGATCGTATTCCCGTCGTCGATCATCTCCTCTTGGTCTTTCTTCTCTTCTTCTCTGTCCGTCGTCTTTTCTTCGCTCGTCGCCTTTTCGCCATTCATGTTACCTTCGTTGTTTATATTCTCTTCGCCATTCTTCTCTTCGTCGCCCTTCGTGACTGTTAGAACGTGAACGTGGCGAAAGATTTCGTGGCGACCTACTGTGGTCGTAGCCCTTGTACGTTTCTCTACGCGAGAATCGTTTGTTTCGCCAAAATTTAGTCTCCTATTGACCATAACTAACCCATCCATTACCTAACTTCCGGCTGGTGTTCTCATTCTCGTCAGATGTCAACATAAGGTTGTGGCCATTTCTCAGTTTTTCGTCATCATTCGCTCGACGATAACTTCCAGACTGCAGTGGTGTCCTGTTGGTCATGTTGCGCTCTTTCGTCGTATCCCAATTTGACTGTCGACTGTTCCTCTCCAACTTATTCAACTCTATTAGCTGTTCTCGGAATTCTGATAATGATAATCTGTGTTTACCTATAAGTGCTTTTTGGTAACTGGTAGGCATCTGCGCTACTATCATGGCGACAAACTCTTGTGCTCCCATCTCGGACACTAAGTGATGACTTCGTTCATACATAGTCCCAACACATTGTTCTACACTTATGTTACCACGTACATCGTATATCTCTGCATGTAGTCGGGAACGGACCCGTCCCTGAATTCCTGAGTTCCAGAAATGCTCGATTAACTGCGTCCGAAATTCGCTATACGATTTGGTATTAATTTTTTCAAGATCCCACCAATACAATGCTGCCCCTCTTAGTGAAAAACTCAAACACCTCAGCTTTTCATTTTCGTCGAGATCAAACATGCGCGCATAATCTTCGAAGTTCCGCAGAAACTATATTGGATTCTCTTGTTCTGTGTTCGAGAACTGTGGTGTGTTTCGACTAAGTTGTCTCATCGGATGGTGGAACATGGCTGCTGCCGTACCCTGCTGTGACACGTTGTTCACGGCGCTACTCGCTACCATCAAAGGGTTCCTATCACTCAGACTGCGCTCCATTTCCATGTAATTCCCCTTTGATTCTTGTTCTGCAGTCATCGTGCGCATGTTATTCTGGCGGTCTCTTACTACAACCTCACTGTCTATCATAATACTCGTGTCGCCATGATTTGTTAGTCGACAATATTTTTCTACACGAGTAGTTAACTCGGATATGTCTGCTGTCCACGTGTTCTGAGCTTTACGTAAAGTGTCATGCAGCATTTCTTGTTGAGATGACTGCAAAGTTCTAACCTCCGTCACTGCCGCGGACGTGTCATTTAGCCGATCTCCCAGCACATTAACCGCCTCTCTCTGCTCGAACACCTGTTGTTCTATTTCCCCAACATTTGCCTCTGTTTCCTCAAGTCTCTTATTAGTTTCTTGTCCATATTCACGGATTTTATTTTCTACTTCCGATTCGATTTTGTTCTGTGCCACAACAATTTCCTGTTTTAAAGTATTCTTAATTTCGTCACGGAAATTACTTTGGCTTTCCCGAATGGCCACTATCTCGTTTAGCAATGTTATTTGTATCGTGGTGACTTCTCGCTGTAGATTGTCTTGGACAAGCGCAATCTCGGTTCGTAAATTAGTCTGTACATTTGTAACTTCGTCTGTTATGGACGCTAAGTCCCTAGTTACATCGCCCTTCACAGACGCTAAGTCTCTCTTTACTTCTTATTTCACTCATGCTATAGCTCTCACTAAACCCCTCCTTCACTGATGCTAAATCCCTTGTTACTTCCTCCTTCACTGATGCTATGTCTTGGCGAATGCTTTCTAGTACACACATCAGAGCTTGGTTAACAACATTCATGTTCGGGGGAGACGTTTTGTTAGTGCGGTCATCTGCTTGTTTACCTAACTCTGTCGAACTCTCGCCTTCGTTAGTGCCACCAACGATAACATGTTAGATTACTTCGTAAACGTGCTGATCGATTATACTCTGTTCCTTAGACACTTCCAAACACAATTCCGTATCGTCAATATATGTAACTGCTTCAAGCAAACCTCTATGGTAAATGTTCCGAGCAACTAATTTTCCCTATTTTCGTGCAGTTTTATAATGTCTTTGGTTTTGGCACGCTAAATGTTTAATGCTATGCACCTGTGTTGTGTCAGAATAATTACGAGACAGGATATGATCACGTTCGGGCCCCACGTCATTGCCGACAGTTTCTGTTGTGTACTTACTTAGAATACCTGTGTTATTCCAACTCCCACCGTCAAGTATTTATGAATAAAGGGCTCCGGCTAGCTGGACGGTGTAAGCAGTAGTATCCACAACAAAATTAAATTGAAATTTAGTGTTAGTGTAAGAGTATAAGTTGGCGAATCGTATATTAAGACCCAACACTGTCGAAATCCTACAGAGTAACTTAATGTTCAAACTACTTTGAAAAAGCATGTAAAAGCAGAACATGTTGTTTAATATTTCCAACGACATATAAATAAATTTGGTGCGAGACCCTAAAATAATTTAAAATCAAAAACTCTAATAAGGTTAAGAACTATACCACAAACATCAGTAGGCTAAGTCGCCAATCCAAATACCATTGGCCTATGAGCTAAATTTATGACAACAGTTCTCCATTCTACCACCAATTTTGACTTACATTTTAAGTGTCCAAGTTGCTACGGTGAAGTTTCAGTAAACTTGATTAGATTGCAGCTACGGCTAAAATATAAGAGTATACCAAATGTATTAACCTATTCTCCATAATATTAAACGCTCAGATGTGAAGTGGGTTCCTGACGTCTTCTTCCAGGTACGCATTATCATACATGCACAATTATTCCGTCCTCTTTCCCGAACATACGTACGAATTTCTTGCCACTTCCCTCTTTCTATTGCTGACATATATATCAACACTCAATTCTCTTCATCCAAAGTAAAACAACACAAACAATACACTACTACTGAAAAATAACATTAACATTCTCTTTGGAACTGATAACACCATAACACCAATTCTACACACAAAATATCTTTACATGTACATTTAATTTAAGTAGAGCTAATTTACTCATTCAGTTTGTTAATTACTTAGGTTAGTTTATACCAAAATGATTTTCTGTAGGCTCACTAACGTCCAAACGTTATCCTACATTACTTACAAGCAAAACTCTTCGGCTACTAAAAACATGTCGGGCAGCTTCCTTGAAGCATCACACTCGCCAAGAACCCGACCTATTTTTAGTTAACCATACTGTTTATGCACCATCCTTTACATACCAACACTGCCTTCCCTTCTGTAACTCTGCTGGCTTAACATCGGCGTAACAAAAGGAAAAATGCTGCATGCATCCATTTGCATGAAAAACTACTTCTTGTTTAAAATGTGCACACACCAAATATAACAATTTTACATTACATTTTCTTGTTGATAATGTATGTATCTAAATATGTTAGCACGATGGCCAGTATGGATTTCAATTGTTATAGTGTTACTTAATAGCTGTCTCAACAATAATGACTTTCATAAACCCCAAAACATCTTGATGGCATATAAGATAAGTGCCTATTACTCTACGATAAATGTTTATAATTATTTACCGATAACTCTAATACATTTATTTCCAAGAAACACCAAAGCCTTCAAATCCAGACTTAAGAAATTTCTAAATGCACACCCCTTGTATTCCATTACTGAATATTTCAATATCAAAACAGATGGTGACACAGTGTCCAATCATCACGATATACTTCAGCTGGAAAAGAAATGAGTCAATATCTTCCAGGTTTGTCTAAATTAGCTGGAAAATATGTTATGTCCCCTAAAAATTACTATTGAATAAAAATGTGTTTATTGTGTGTTGGCCTTTAAGTTTGTAGCCATGTATTTTCATATCTGTAGAATCTGACAAGACATATACTGCAACATTTTGTATAATCAATTTTTTTTTAAAATTAATCCAGGTGCTCTTCGAGTGGAAATTCACCCTCTGGCAGCATATCTGTAAATATATGTGTATGTCTCTACATATGTATATATAGGCTATACTGTATATGTATTCTTTTGTATGTGTGTCTATATTATGTGTGTGTATATATTATTTCTGTGTGCTTAAATTGTAATATTCCTGGTTTCTCTAAATTAGCTGGAAAATGTCTTAAGTCCCTTTAAAATTATTATTGTAAAAATGTGTTTGTTGTGTGTATATGTTTGTATCCATGTTTTTTCTTATCTGTAAAATCTGACATGTCCTTTACTGTAACATTTTGTACAGTCAATTGGATGAAATATACAAAACAAAAACAAACAGCGGTATACCGTTTTAACCCCCGGTGTATCAATTAATGACATTTGAAATACGCAGATTGTATCGGCTTCACCAGACGTCACTGCTACCGCAGAAGCTTGTTATAAAAGTATACTTATTTTCTTAATGCTTACGTCATACGGTAAAAGGTAGAAGTTAAAACTAGATGAAGTTGGTTACGAGAACACTGGGATGTTAAGTAAATGAACGGAGGGAAAAAAAGATTTAACTCATATTAATTTATGATCTTTGAAAGAACTGTGCAATGGGAGTGCATGGCTGGATTTATTTGCTTGGACATACTCCATTGCGATATAAATGACTGTCAAAAGAAAACTAAAAATAAGACGAGAAAACATCAATAAGCAGAGTATGTTTTAATAACTTTTTTGTTTCGTCTCATCGTTGTGTCGCATTTTAACTTAGATTTCTTTTTTAGATTTTTGATATTTAATTTATTTTCTGTTGGTTCCTTGTTTTATCTGACCCGATTTCAGTTTTGGAATTTCATGTTGTGTGTGTCCTAATGACAGAAGCGTACTCTACTTATTGATGTTTTCTTGCCTTATTTTTAGTTTTGACAGTCATTTATTTCGCAATGGAGTATGTCCAAGCAAATAAATTCAGTCATGTTTATTTATGTATACTAACACACGATTTGCCTGTCTACCTTCTACCCCTTAATTAAGAGGTTATGTTGGAATCCCCTTATTCTCACAGTTTTCGACACCGGTATTGGCCACATGAAAGTACCGATTGTACACGAAAATGCTCTTTTACACTCAGGAGTTTTTGGATCCGTGGCTACCCTATATATTCTAACACGAGGGAACGGAATTTTCAATGGATAACTAAAGTGAGCCGCACATATTTGATTCATTGACACCCATGCGTCTACACAGGGAGAAGTGCGAGAAAATACGACGCTGGTCGATGATCTTCAAGAAAGTATGACTCGGATGATCATCTTATTTTTAGAAGGTGATTCCATATAAACGCCCAAGGAAAATGATCACTAGTACACGACTGTATTCAACCCACAAACTGGAATGTTATTTTTTCTCATTAAGCATTGTTGAAGGTGCGGTGTCCTGAAATGAGACAGTAATTTCTGGAGAGAAGATATTACTGGGTGGATGGAATATCTGTCAGTACAGAAAATATTTTGGTATACTTGAAAGGAAAGTCGGTCAATTCTTGGGGACAGTTAGCGTCAAGACGAATTTTAAAGTTTTGATCCTTGTTTTTTATGGATCACAAAATATTGAATGGGAACGAGCCATAAAACAGCACATAAAATAAGCATTCCTCTAGCGCTGCCCTGCACCTCGCCCCCGTACTACAATTTACCGTTCCTGCTCCTTCCTTGGGACTTTCCGTGATAAATTAAACGAGTAGTGCTACTTGCAAACAAGCGCGGAAACCACAACAATCTTGTTAATCACACGTCTGAAGAATGCCATAATGCGTGTACATTACTAGTATATTTTCACGCAAATATGAAACATTTTTACAAAATGGCTATAAATGGGGCAACGAAGTACCTCACTATTGTGAACCCCGAAATAATTATGTTATACATTCTCATAAACCGCGCAATAGTCTTCCCCATCCCAATAACATCCCTTTGAGTCAGCCTGCAAGATGTCCTAACTCCTGGTTTGTGCAATCCAGTGTAGCCATTCGCCGCGCTCCTTTCAGCCTGAAGGAGGGTGGAGTGGTAATAAGGTGGGGAAATCCATCTACACGCACATCGCCCAGTCAACCTCACAGTACGCTGTCGATCTTCTCAAATCACTTTTATGTAGCGGCCACCGTCACATATGTATTTAGGTTTTGCAGTGGAATGTTTATTTTTTCATAAATAATTGTTAAATTTGTGAAAACTAAATGTTGAGTCCAGATGATTTTCTTTAAGCTAAGTACGACAGATTACACAAGAACTTTTAGCGCACGTGTAGAACTCTTGTTCGTGGCAATGTTTTATCAGTGACATTATCGATCAGTTTGGGAAAATCTGTGAAGGCCATCCCAGGCTTTATCTTAGTGATAACGAATACCTGGTGTCAAAGTCAAACAAACAATATTTTGAAGAGCACTTACTGTACAAATTACGCACGTAGGAGGACAAAGTATCAGTCTAAAGAAACGTGCAAGTGCACGTGATTCTTGATTAATCGTTACACAGTAGTGATCATTGTATTTTGTATTTTCTATAACATTAAAACATTATTCGGTGAGCGTCTTTACAACGAAATTCTTTATAAAATAAAAATGATGTCGGGTCTGCTCAAAACTACATGAAATGCAAGGAATTTTCCACTCACTGTAAGAAACTAATTTTTTTCGCCTTCTTGACATAGTTTTTTTAGCAGAACCGTTTTATTTTCTTATATATTCAACCTTTGTTCTACAAAATCGTATTTACTGTACCTATGTTAAAAAAAATAATGTTTTTCAAGTTTATAATATAAAAATAACTTGTAAAATTCAGAACATTGCCTAGTTGGCATGGTGAGTGAAAAAATATTTACAGGCTTTTTATAGATTTTCACACACCTTGTGGTTCAAACAGTTTTACTACATGCAAAAATGTAGGTCTCTTCAGGTATTAATTAAAATGATATACTTATAACTTTATGTAGTTATGCTTTACTTACAAATTCTATTTTTCACAAATGCTGTGTTTCACATAACGTTTTAGTTCTGACATTAATTTGTGACCATGTACCTGCCACTATACGCGATTGCTTGTACGTACCACACACTTTCTACAGGCGGGTTGTCAAGATAACACGTGGTATCATTGTTCAGTTATCTTTCTTGTCACCCTAACATTTAGATAGTATCCTAGTCTAGATATGTATCTGACAATTTGATATACTGTACAAATTTCCAACTCTTGCGTCGCTATTAAAATTAATTTATTGCAGAAACTTTGGATGACATACATTTTATATAGAGTAATATAACTCATACTTTGTTACAAAACTGAAGAATATGTAGTGTATTATCCACTGTGCTTGTAAAAAAATAATAAACAACAGTTCTTCCTAAAATGTACATGCCGCTGTTAGAGGTGAGGTGAGAGAATTTAGCGGTATCTTTAACAACAGAATCTTAAAAGCCGATGAGAGTGAATTGAGGTGAATGGACAACACATCTATGCCTGAGCCAGGGCATATCATACTGTAGACCAGCGCCTGATTGACTACGCTACGAAGGCAGGCTGGTTTCAAGTCGAGGGAACGGAATAAGCATTACAGCGAAGATAATGTAATATTGGATGTAGGCCTACGGAAGAGTATCCATACAGAAGTATGATCACTTCTGTTTCATCTTTATGAAGAAGACATCTAACTGAATTTAAAAAGAGGAATTAGATGAAAGAAAAATATTTAAGGATAAATAACGGGAAATCATTAACAATTTGAAACAGTTTATAAGGCTAAGAAAAAATTAGAAAATGCCATCAAGAGTGTGGTCTTCCAGACTCTGTTTTGTGTGCTAAAGGTTGAGAAACATGATATCGACGACAGCAACAATAACTGATGCAAATACATTGTTTAAACGAGTTAGACGTTGATCTGGAGTATTGTGTTTATGTTGTATAACTTCAAATGCCGTATGTATAATTTAGGTAGTGACTGTATAGTTATATTGTTAAAAAATCTTTAGCTAGTTGGTTTCAGAAGTCTTCGGTTTATTGCCGTAATCTGAAAACTGAATGCAATAACATCATTTCCAGCTATGTAGAGAGAAATTGTATTTTTATGATATTTATGTATTGAAAGAACTCCATAACTCTAATCTAGAGCACGATTCGTATATACTTTAGTACATTGAGTATAAGGTTAGTATAATTTTAAAGTAAACTTCTAGCACACGACAATGCATTTAAACAATTATGCGAGACAAAATAGACAGTTAACTTGAATATAAGAAAGAAATTCTTGAGACTATGAAAATAAAACCGTCATGTAACACGAGTTCCAGATATATTAAGCCTACTTGTACAATACTACGTAAGGTTATTCCGATATGGGTGCTGCCTACCTCAGAGACCAGGCGAGAACCATATTAGGGATGTACATGATAAATTATATTACGTCGGGCTGTAAACTTTCCTAATGAAAGCCCGAATTATAAAGAATTATTTTCAAAGGATTATAATCGACTATTAATCCAAGCTATGGTTGGCACTGTGGAAAGGGCACTCGACTGCCACGTAACTAGTATACCCTCCCCCCCCCCACCATCACATACAATTATTTTTCTTAATAGATTTTAAAGTAGAACTAAAAAAAATAATAAGCTTAATGAAGACTCATGTTTATTTCTTTTAACTATAAACTAAACTAAAATATTAAATATCTTTTAAAATGTAATATTGTTGGGTTGGGTAAATATCAAATACTGTTCAGGTAATACCAGGAAGACGTAATTGTATAATAGTTTCTGCAGTGATTGTTCCAACGCCAATGTTTTTGTACCACGTTCTGCTACTCTGCCTCGTTTTGCAATGCAAAAAGCCTCCCCCTCCCACAAAAAAAAATAATTTTTCTGCAGAAATTTTGCGGGTACACCCCAAAATCACTTATCACAAGTACATGAATATTTTCGTGTATACAGTTCTGATCCTTTAGCTTATTTTACCCTCCGCCCTCCTTTTCGCTTAAAAATGTTATGTTTTTTTTTTCGGCAGAAACCTGTAAGTTGTCACGCACAACAACTCACCAACATTCCATCGCAATCAGATGAGTAATATAGGAGCGCATAGAATACGACCAAAGAAACAAACAAACATTCCCACCAACTAACATTCCTTTTTCATACTCTATGTGTACACGCTGCTGGCTGCAATAATAAAACTGTGATTTGAAATATTATCTATGATTAAAATGGTAAATGATCAACAAAGTAATTGAAATTTGTTGTATTCTGAGATATGATGTACTCATCACTTTCATTTATGCTACATTCAGTTTGATAGTAAGTATGTTTCGTAACCAAAAACTCCAGAGCACTAAGTGAATTTTCATATTGCTCCTTGTAATACAACATTCGTTGAGAATATGGTAGGTGATTAGGGATAGGACAGGCTATCTTAAGTTTTCGTGTAGCACAGTCTTTTAACAAGGAAAAGTATATCTTCACATTAAATTACCGCAGCACTGAAAGTGTAGCTGAATCTTTATGTGTACTTCCCGGGCATACGGCAAAGCATGTAAAATCTTTGCTAGAACACAATCTGATAAAAGCAAGTAGTTAACAGCTTACATTGAGGTAATATGGAGTTTCCCAAGCTGCGTAACTGGCACTTTGTTAACCGCACACTTATTTTATACAAGTTACATAAAATGGAAATACCAGAAAGATATAAAATACAAGCATCTGGCATTAACCATTACTCTACATTACAATTCCACATTTCTAAAATATCGAAATACCCTGAGGGGATGCGCTTTCATAGAGGTTGCCACACTTACTCATACATTAAACTAGCTCCCTGGCCGCGATTTGCGGGCGTAGAAATTTTGGATGGAAAAGTACACCGTTAGGTAATTGTATAAATGAGATATGAGGACACGATAGTAAAATAAATTTCGTACTTTTCACCCCTATACCATAAGGATACCTCACCAGGTTTATGAGACATCGAATATATCGGAAAAATACACTTTACACCCACACATTCCGTTGTGGATACCAACGCCGTAAGGGGAAGCCACTCGTACTTCAAGTAAAAGTTTAATTCTTCGGCCAGCTGCCACCAATATGTGCATATATATATATATATATATATATATATATATATATATATAAGTAGTATATTTTGGCGGGTTTTGGCACATGGGACCTGGGATAGGAGCGTAGGAGCCACTGATGACGTCACCGACCGCCATCTTGGATGACATCACCGCCGCCATCTTGGATGACGTCACCGCCGTCATCTTGGATGATGTCACCGACCGCCATCTTTGATGACGTCACTTTCAAAATTTTCCAAAATTCCGGAAATTTCAAAAAATTTAAAAATTTAAAAATCATTAAATTTTATGCCCGCCGTCGTGTTTCCGGCATCCATCTTGTTCGCAATACCTAACGACAATTGTTTTGCTTTAATAGAGGTAACCTTCTTGAAGGGGTTTCCTCCGAGTCTTCCGAAATTTTTTTTAATTCGCATTCCTACCAACCCCCACATATACCTCACAGTGTAAAAACTTATTTCTAGTCAAAATATGTTAAGTAATTTACATTACCGCAGCTGAACGAAGTCCCCCCACCCTTCCCCATACTAATAACCTAAACCCGACTCGTATCTTAGCAATCCCTGAAATATTACCATAAAATCCGATAAAATAAAGTATAGGGGTTTTCACCGAGTCTTCTGAAAATTTTTTCTAATTTTCATTCCAACCTAACCTCACTTTCACCTCATAACATAAAACATCTCGTTAACAAATTTAATTTAAGTAATTAACTATATCACACATAGGCGAGCTCCTTCACCACACCCCCTAGCTATTCCCGAACTATTACCATAAAATCCAATAAAACAAGTATAGGAGTTTTCTCCGAGTTTTCCGAAAACTTTTCTAATTCGCATTCCTACCACCCCCCACTCATACCTCATACAGAAAATATATATTTTTTAGATTAAATTAAAATAACCAACACTATATGCCTAGATGGGGCTTCCTTAGTGCCCCACCATACTTTACACTCAAGTCACTGACAGACACCCCCCCCTCATCATCGCCAACCTGTTTTGACCTTCACCTTTCTTCCCAAGTCACTACATGCATGCTAATCACGTGCTCATCACATGACACTCCTCCCGTCCATACCATGATGTCACCCTATACCACCTTCCCCTCCTCGTCGAGTCAGCACATTACATGTGTCGCAGTATGGTGCAATACTAACCTTTGGACTCCACCCTCCCTCCCCCATTACATTAGTCATCACATTCCTAAAACATGACGCCAGAATGTGCACTAGCCTGGACATAGGTCCAGCATCCAGCCGGCGAAGACTTCTAACATGAAGAGAATGAAAATATGTATAACTTTACAACTTTATATCTATATTATGCTATTATATACTCGGAATTTAAAAGCACGTACACCGATGCATTTTATTTTTTAAATTCTAATATAATATTATATAATTCGGTTTTTATTTTTTAAATCTTTCTATACGTTAATATAAAGGCATTACAGCAAGGGAGCCTCTAGTTACTAGAAAGAAAACAAATGTTATGCAGTATAATAACATGTATTTATTTACCAAAAAGTAAATACACTCAAGTAAAACCCCTATTTCAAAATGTATTTTTGTTAACCCACGAGTCATCACGTCTCGTGTGTCCAAGCCACCGCACAAGAACACGATTGTTTTTAAGTTTCAGTATCTTCTCCACCAAATACACACCAGGAAACTTCGTAGGCTGTATTTCCTCTGTATAGAAACCTCCAATGATAGGTTCACCATGCAGATCTTCTAAATAATACATCCGAGGATACGAATGTCTTATGCGCACTATCCTGTATAGTTCAGCAGACCAGTTGATAGGCCTTGTGAAAAACACCGCGTTGTTTGGAGATTCGTACCAGTTCACCATATTTGCTTTAGGTTTACGGGGATCCTGCAGTTTTTTTGTTCGAGTACACAGTACGAAGCAAGGTATCGTCCTTAACATCTTCAGGTTTCATATGCGTAGTTGAGTGAACCGTAGCATTATATTCACAAACAAGTCTCGGCAGTAATGCAAGCCACTTATAGTTTCCATTAGCAGTGAAATGCGTCCAAAGTTTAGTTTTAAGAGTTCTATGAAAGCGTTCAACGATGCTAGCCTTAAGTCCCGAGTAAGTCGAATAGTGATTTATACCATATTTTTTCATAAGTTTTCGGAAAGTAGCATTAAAGTATTCGCGACCATCGTCTGTATGAAGATTTTTAGGTATCCGTCCGCAAGCAAAAATTGTGTCCATAGCTTTTGCAACTTCTCCAGCCGTCTTGTTCTTGATAGGTATGGCCCAAGCATACTTTGAAAATGTATCGATGACCGTTAAAATATAGCGATTCCCTTTATTTACATGAGCAAAGTCTTGCATTTCTATAAGGTCAGACTGAAAAGAATCGTCCAGTCCTTTCATCACATACTTTCTCCT
>PNEQ01093546.1:0-13886 GCA_003012365.1 Medauroidea extradentata | reverse complement strand
ACACAGGAGTAATTGTGTGCAGAACTAATTGTGTTGTGAGAGTTCTAGTTGATTACTGTTTTGTGTATTTCGTAGCTTTGTGAGCTATTAAATCCAGTACTTAATTTAACTCTTTTATTTGTAATTATAAGACCTCTATCCCAAAGAACTCATGGGAATTGCCCACATATAAAGTTTGTGCTCTCAAACTTGTAACAATATATTATTCTTATTAAATGAATATAGATGCGTGAATGTGTTGTAGTGCGTGTGAGCTTTTTCTGTGATAACATATTACACTGGTAAAATACAGAACACTGACAAAACCATCTACACAGAGAACACGTAATTGGAAATAGCAGAGAAGGAAAATATAATTAAAATAAAAATGAATTTAGCGGAAAATAGGCGCTATTCCATACACTGTAAAGAAAATCAGTGAAAATTACCAGCAAGTATTGCTCTCAACCAGATACAACAAAACATATTCACAGCACTCACAAAAGCTTAAATATGAAATGATAATTGCAGAAACTGTAGTTAAAGTTCTATTGAGAAAAATAAATCTGTAATTTAATCTTGCACGGATATTACATTTAAATTTGCTCAGTCGGTAGAATTTAAGTCTCTAAAATTATCACCGACCACTGGCTAGGCCTAGGTTCTCCTCAATTAATTACCAAAAAAACGTAGAAAAATTAATATAACATTTTGAACGTTAATAAATAATGTTGGAGTCTAAATCAATAAAATTTGAGACGTTTACACTGAAGACAGTTCATAGAAGGTAGAGTAAGGCTCGTAAGCGTCTGTCTTAACGCGTCATCCCTCGTAGTCTTCAAGTTCACTCAGAAACTAAATTGAAATGTACATTAAATTGCCTCTTCTGAAGCTGGCAAACTTTTAGCACGACTTCTTGGACCTAGGATCCGCTTCAATGGATCCCTAAAAATTACGATGACGGCAGGATCGGCGTCTCAGCAGAGAAGCCTGCCGCGGGACGACATGCACTAGGAGCTTTCCAAGAAGAAGTGACGCTTACTTAAAACTCGGTTGAGGCACTCGCTCGCAAAAGAGAAAATATCACAATTTCTCTTACTAAGAGAAACGAAAAATTTAGTATAGTTACTGATCACAGTAACTAAGGTTTTCTTTAACTTCTGTGCGTCATAGAACACTGATAAATACATAAACACTAGACAATATTACATGAAATATTTAAAATTGAAATTATTAAAATTTGACAATTCTTGTACTGAAAATTATGACTTTAAATATATAAAATATTACTTTAAATAAAATTTAGCATGAGTCACAAGAGAAATTGATAAAGTACATCAAATAAATTAATTATATAAATTATGAATATTTAATTTAGAAAACTAAATACTTAAAAAAGAACGTTGACTACTGTAGACATACTACAATTTGTATAAAGAATGCACTGTGGATGTAGAGTTTAGCTGTGGATAATAAGAAGGTTTTTTTTCTGGGGTTCACGTAATTTTAAAACCTTTATTAGGACTGAAGGAGTTGTAAAATTCTGGTAATTCATAAAACCTGGCCATGTGACTGAGACAACCTACCCTACTCCAGCAAGTGAATTTTTATAAGCGCCTATAGGTGACAGATAGGTTTTATAGGTACTGAAACACGCGGAATGTAATGTATCATGTGTATATCCCTTTTCCTTCTCGCGCCAGGCCTCCAAGGTAAGCAACGTATTTAAAGCCATATGTCAACTGCTTTTGCAATTGAAAATTTTTATGCCTAAACGACAGGATATATCGAAAAAATGCCAGTTAAGTTATGTTGTAAATCGATTTTAATGTTATAATTTTTTCTTGACCAAAATATTTGATTTTTGACAGTAAGTCGGTTAGCGAAATTTTTTAGTTAAATAATTAGCAAAAACCATAGAGGTATTCTTGTTTTAAAAAATAACACGGTAAAAACTGTTTGCAACAAAACTGTAGGACAGGTTTGCGTTTACCTGCACTTGTTAAGATTAATAAATAATTATAAAAAATTCAATAGACATTAAGGACGTTGGCGTTTAGAGTGGCGCTTACGTTTACCCGCTACTAAAGGCCGGTAGCAAGAGATCAATAAGGGTGATGCTGGCACGGAGGTACCGCGTCGCCTCAATGAACAAGCCACTCGATCAGCGGGTAGGCTTACCCTGGGCGACTAGTCTGAATGTGACTAAACTTGTAGCTGGATAATAGAATAATACGTGTCTAAATACACTGATAGGAATTCTTACAGTTAGCGCTGACTCTGTAAACATTAACTGGGTTAATTTTTACTCTGCAAGATCATAAATAACTATCAGCAACGGAAAATGGAATTTTTTTCATGCAGGTGCGTAGCGACTATTACAAACCACGAAGAATATATATTATTTTTTAATTAATCTGTTTTCCCTCGAGTATCTGCACAGTGCGCTGTGGCCTAGTCAGTCGTTTCAAATTTCTGTGATTGAACATCGGAGCGATAAGAGCCATAGTACAAAGCTCAACGAGAATCGTAGCGCCTCTATTCACAACGCTCTAGGTGCAGTCTTTTTGTTGCAGTCTGTTCCTATGAGTGACCTTACAAATTTACTTGTTGCAAGTATGTAGTAAAGGCTATCGTGTGTTTCTAGTTTTGTGTTTTACGAGTACAGGCAGCATATTTGGAGTTACAGTGGTCTAAATATGTTGGTTTTTTAGGGGCCCCAAATCATGTTTATAACTGTGCTGCATTTTCAAAATCATAGCAGTCTTGTTTTGAAAGTTTATTTTACAAACGCAACGAAAATAAGTTAAGCTGTTCCGCGTGAAAAAATAATAGCTGTGACAGGCTATATGAGATTTTTTTACCTGAAAGAAATTAAGAAATACCACCTCGGAAATAAACTATAACCAAACGTAGACTGTTAAAATGACACTCTGCATTACATGTATCTTACGTAACGCTATCTATTTTCGGACCCAGCAAGTCAAAATTTTTAAAAATATTGAATATCTGGAAGAATACTATATTTTCCTAGTAATACGAATTTCAAGTCGTGATCTATTATTTAAACGGCTTTCAAGATGGGTACTCTTTTATTCGTAAACGACAGCATATGTCGAAAACGGTTTTAAAGATTTTTAAAAACTATTTTTACTATGTAGTCTAATTTTTCAAGACAAAAAATTGTATATTTAGCTTATTAGGACATTAATCTGAATTTCCTTAATTGCTTGATTAGCTGGAACCATTGTGCATTTGTATTTGAAAAATTAAATAGCACAGTATACACAGTTTTTAACAAAATACTGTTTTAAACAAAAGTACTGTTTTCAACAAAACTGTGCAACAGTTTTTCGATATCTACCCTCGTCTGTAAAAGTCAACTTTTAGGTCTCCGTATCATGAAAACTGTCATAGTACGGTTACATTTAACTACCGCCGTAATATTTGCTTACTTATCTTGTACCAGAGTATTATATATATATATATATATATATATATATATATATATATATATATATATATATATATACATATATACACACATGTGTGTGTGCGTGTGTGTGAGTATTTACCTTAGGGTTGGGTACTGAACTATGGAAAGCATGTTCATTGTTTTTATATTTTACTAAGGTTATACAGTAACAATTTTGATGGGTTTCTGAAAATAAATTCAGTACATCTACACAGTACAATTAGTACACCAGCAGGCGAAGAATAAATACGTTTTAAATTTGAAAATATTTTACAATGTTTTCTGTTTGGAGTCTGCTGTATAGAAATTAAGTATAAGGAATAATTATAACTTTATTCTCTGCGAAAGAATACATGTTGACTATAATAAATAATATCGTGTGAGGATGAGACCCGAGTTGCAGGGTACTACACCCAGAATGTAGATTTTATGGATTGGAGCTCGTAGGCAATCTGCACACCCGAAGGATGACATCAAATGATGTCCTACGATAGCGGAACGCCGGAATGAGAGTGGTGGGGCAACGGAAGATCCCCGAGATAACTCTCCGGCCAGCGACATCATCCGGCACGATTCCCGCATGTGAAAATCCGGGGACCGACACCCACCGGGGAACAAATCCGGATCGCCTAGGTGTGAGGCAAGTGGTCTGACCATTGACTATAAAACTGGTACAATAATCAGGATTATGACAATACGACATTAAATCCGGATCGTACATTCTCGCCTGCATATAGGCAACTTCCACATGTTGGATGCTTGTGGTGCTGAATACACACAGGCGCAGTACAACATTGGTACGTCCGCAATCAAGTAAATTAAACTTACAAAAACCGCCACCGCCCGTCAACTAATACGCGTGTGTATAACTAAAACACTATTTCAGCGTCCATACATCTAAAATTGAAGTTTTCAAGCTACGTAAACTACACGAAGTGATATTGCTTTAATTTTTGTATTATAAATAAAAAAAAAAAAAAAAAAGGAATCCACAGCAATAAAATTAAATACGAAAATGTTAAAAATTTTTCGCAACTCATATGATCTAGATGTAATCTTATAAAGACACGTTACATTTTTAGACAATTCAAACTTGCCACAATATTCTTTTGGCAATACGTGTGTGTAGTAACTCTTCAAGTAAAACATCTCAAGTTAAATCTTCTGGGTGGAAGAGGAAAATCCATTTCACGAAATGAATTTGATTTCTTACGTTCCACTTAAGGGTGTCCGTCAATTTGGTCAGAGAATTAATGATTATGCTACAGTAATATACAATTATAATCTTGAAGTGGCATTGTTTTATCTGTGGAAAACTTGATACAGAATTTGTGAAAAGTATTGAGTTTCTGTACTCAATTATACGAACAATATCATTTTTTGTCACAACTCCGAGAAGCCCCCATAAGTATGAGACATGGTTAAATGTG
The DNA here is from genome assembly GCA_003012365.1 of Medauroidea extradentata. Taxonomy (NCBI): domain Eukaryota; kingdom Metazoa; phylum Arthropoda; class Insecta; order Phasmatodea; family Phasmatidae; genus Medauroidea; species Medauroidea extradentata. Next base: position 9,002 of record PNEQ01093546.1, on the reverse strand, counting down.
TCGTAGAGAGATAATTATTCTTCTATCGTTACATGTAATTTTATCGTTACTAGTGTTAGAAATGTAAATTTTATAAATTTTGAAATACCTGTCTACTACGGCGATTCTTTTTGAGGACGTCGGCTGACCGGCGAGCGCTAGAAAAGTCCCTAGCACAACGCGAGGCGAAAATGTAGATTAGGAATTATGTATTTAGACGACAGACTATGGAAGGAGGGACGGTTTATGGCAGGAGGAAGCCAGCCTGGTTATGGGGGAGGGGATAAAACTGTCAGGATTTAACTAGGGATACACGGTGTCCTTTGAATTAACATATTTGCAATAATAATCATATTATGATTCTGTTTCGCTAAAGTAATGTGTCATATTGTAAACGCAAATAAGGGACAGAGTGAATTAAATGCAATAAACAGTTCGAACGTAATAGCAACAGAGATGATCACTATTGTCTCAGAGATGAGCCTCCATTGGCTAGTTGGATTCTAGGCGAGTTTTCGTGGAGGAGCTTCAGTTTCTGTAGATGTGGAGGGACTCGTGAGGTGAACGCCGATGAGCACATACGTTAGGACGGCGCGTGATTTGTTGATAAAACCTGTAAAAACATTAAACTTCCAATCCACGAAGACAACATGACAGTTGATCGTAAAGAAAAGAACTGATGTACTTGATGAAAACAAACGTTGCCGTTTTCGTTGTTTGAAACCAGTGTTGTCTGTTGTCCTATAGTAACTTGCGTTCTGCCCACTGTCGTCATTGTCGATTTCCATTGTATTATCACATTCAGTGTTTTTTTTTTCGTATGTTTGTTCTGCCGGTGTTTTGTAACAATCTGACTGAATTTACAACTCGACATTTCTGGATGTTCCTTGCTGACAGCTGTGTTCGTTTGTCGTATTATAATGAATTGTATGTTGTCAACTGGTGTCTGTCAAATCTTATTATAGTTTTACACTCAACATGTCTTCCTGTTTGCTTGTTTGTCATTTACGTCTGTCTTTTATGTTGTAGTTTGGCTGGACTCCCAATTCGGAGTTTCTTGACAAATTTAAATAAAAATAATAATTTAACGAAGTATTTGTTTATCAAGTGCATTAGTTCATTTCTTTACGATCAACAGTCTCGTTGTCTTCGTGGGTTGCATGTTTAATGTTTTACAGGTTTCAGCAACAAATTACAAGCAAGTTCACAAACCCATACATTAGTATGTTTTCCGATACCTCAACCGGTACAGTGTTGGCAGAACCTCCCTTCCTATAGGTGGTTGGGGATACAGAGAGTTGTTTTGAAACCTTACAGTTTTCCACTTTTTAAAATATAATCAAAGCTACCTAATTAATCACCAAAGTGTATATATTATGCCATACTCGAAAGTTAATGTCTGAGGTTACAATACGTAATATTCTTTAATTGCTATTCTAGACAAGATGCTCTTCAAAAGTGCGCAGCTTATCGCAAAACACCTACATAACTGATCAGAAGTCCTTAAGTGGCCGCGGTGGCTGAATAGTCAGACCATTCGCCTTCTACCAAGGCGATCCGTGTTCGGTTGCCGGTGAGATCCAACCCCGGATTTTTGCATGTGGGAATCGTGCCAGACGATGGCGTTGGTAGGCGGGTTTTCGTGGGGATCTCCCGTTTCCTCCAATGCGCTGCTCCATACCCACCCGAAGTTTTATCAGGAGACTCCTATCTGGTCTTATTTCTGCTGGGCGCTGTACCAATACTCAACACCCGGTCTCCATTTGCAGTCAGGGCTCACCATAGCTGTTCAGTTATTCGTAGCACTAAAGCTGACGAAGGTAGATGAATACCCCCGATACACAGAGATACGCTCTTTTCAATCGCGATAGATAGAATTGAAAGCCATCTCACCAGTTAACAACCCTGTGATGGGTTGGCCAAGCGATAGGAAACATTGCCAAATGAAGATATTCATCCCAATTATTCCGTGTTTCTTTTTGGCAGTAGATTTATGGACCCCACCGAAACGTTGAGAAAAAAACCTTAAGATAGTAACAACTACACTGAGAAAAACATTTTGTTGGTGCAAACAAAATTTGTTTGAATCAACCAAATCATTTGTTTGCTCGTACCGAATTATTTTGTTCCCTCGATTTGTTTGAGGCAAATAGCTGAATTTTGTTAGAAGTACCAAATATTCAGCTGGTCATAAAAATATTTCGTTGGCCATATCAAATGCAAATGCAATATTTTAAGAACTAAAAGAAAATATATTTTATAAACTTGAAATCTGAAATTTTAAGACCTAAAAAAAAAAAAAAAAAAAAAAAAGGCCGCGTCGGAATTTCATCCATCATCCCTTCACTTAACACTTTCAATTCATGACCTAACCAACTGAGCTACGAAAGCTTCCATGACAGTGAGATTGTTATTTGTGTACGAATAGTTGGGTCGTGCACCGCAGCACAAAGAACGAGTCGTGCAGCTGCAGTGCTTTTCAGTTTATAGCATTTTCTTTTATGATCAATCGAATTAACCACTTTGAAATTGTTATAGCCAAAATTGAGATACTAAAATTGTGCTGATTAACAGTTTAGACGTCCTACTGTGGCACAAACTTATATTTTGAAAGTTGAGGTATACAGTGTTCGCCATCTTATCGCTTACGCACGCCAGCCTGCCATCTTCCGCAAGCCAACCAAATGTATTTAGTTTCGCCAACAAAATCATTTAGTCCAAAGAAAAAAAAATTTGGTTCAAAGCACTTAACTTATAACTAACAATATTATTTTGTTGACAAGTTGTTTACACAAAATATTTATTCGACGTCCTATAGTAACCAAATATACGTTTGGCACAAACAAAGTGCGTTTAAATGAATAATTTGGTCGAGGGAAATAATTAAATTTGTTTGGAGGACTCCAAGCTTGGTCTTACCAACAAAATATTGTTTAGTTGAAGCAAACATTGCCCAAACAAATATATTTAGTATAATGAAACAATTCTTTCTCTCAGTGTACGGTATATTAGTGTATTCGACTACGACGCAGAGATGGGTTACAACCAGAAGATGGGAAATTCTTCAATTCGGCAAAAAATATCTAAGTCTTGTTGTCATATTTCTATTCATTATCAGATTTATAAACCACGTTGTTTGAAAAAAATTGACAAACTCCGTGTACACAGTCAAAATAAAAATATTTTTTTTAAAGAACTGCAAATTATCGGTCTACTACACACACATTGCCAGAATGAAAATTTTTCCACTGGAACATAATTCTTCTAACCTATTTTTACAATAAAAACTTTTGCTTCAGCTTTGCCTTAAATATACGTCGTAGTATTGTTTCTACATTTCTGTAAGTAATATTCAAATGGAATTCGTCAGTATTTTTCGGAATCGATATGTTTAATCGAGTGAAGATTATAAGACAAGTGTAAATTCCAGGTTATCAAACATAGCATAAACATTAGACACACTTAAATATGTACCTCAAAGTTATTAATACGGATTTACATTTATAAAAAACACATTACGATAAGTATTTACAAGAGATGCCTAAGTATGACATAATTCATGCTTCATACTTATATAGCCCTGCCGATTTGGCGTTATTATGCGACATCAGGTTGGACTGTATGATCATCTGACTTCAGCTGTTGGCTAGTAGTTTGTATGGCGGGCCTGAAGAACTTTGTCAACAAGTTATGAACGGTAGAATGCCCGCTATGCTGTAATACGGTCACGCAAAGGTACGAATATCCGGAGCCAATAACGCCACAGCGTGTGTTCTAGTTAGTATACGCTAGCGAATTCTGGCTTGCAGACAAGTAATAACTTGGAATTTACACGTCTCTAGCGGATACTTCTTGCTGAATAATATTGCCACGTAATTGATAAAATATGTTTACAGATGATGGTAAATCGCGAAAATTGATTGTGCCAACATACCCTTGAAAACGCTTCATTTTCTTGCAACCTGTGTGATTGGCTGCTATACGTCTTACACAACGTAGCCGTCTGGAAACCAGTAACATGAGTAATATATAGGGCCCGGTAGTTATCGCGAAAAGATTTTTGCCCCACTTTGTTTCAGTGTCTTACGTGCACACCTGCAGCTCAACTTCATGATTATTGGCAGAGTGTTTTTGTTCAGGGTCGTTATTCATTTGACTGTTCCAATCAGTACATGGATAACTGTGACAAAACACGTCTTTGATTTGAGGGTTTCACCTCCAGACGTTGTATGTTACGGCATCCAATCACTGACCACAAAGCAGACATGCAGGTGCGCACGTAAGGCACTGAAACAAAGTGCTGCAAAAATCTTTTCGCGAAAACTACTGGGCCCTAGTAATATATTACAATAGTAGGATTCATCTTGGCTAAGTAAAATAGGGTGACAGTTCCATGTATAATTGAAAGCCAGTAATCTCTTGATTAGCTGAACGTACGTTGAAACCTAGCAAACTGTAAAGTTTTCCCGCGATAAACCACCGTCCATAGTTAGGGCCTGGTAGTTTTCGCGAAACGATTTTCGCCCCACTTTGTTTCACTGTCTTACGTGCGCACCTGCAGCTCAACTTCATGATTATTGGCAGAGTGTTTTTGTGCAGAGTTATTATTCATTTGACTGTGCCAATCAGTACATGGAAAACTGTGACACGTCACGTCTGTGATTTGCGGGTTTAACCTCCAGACGTTGTATGTTAAGACATACAATCACTGACCACAAAGCAGAGATTCAGGTGCGCGTCACTGAAACAAAGAGGTGCAAAGTATGTTTTCGCGAAAACTTCCGGGCCTATCTATAACTATGTTACTGGTTTTTTTATTCTCGCTCTTATATGAAGGGCATGGAGCTGTCTGAGTCATACATGAGGGGAACCATGTGTGCTGAAGCATATCCGGAATCGAACACACAACCTCTGGGATGGTATTCTTGTCTTCAGCCAAGTGGTTTGAGGATGCTCGAGTATTCTCACTTGCCGGCCGTCTGAAAGTGCCCGTTGGCTGCTAAGCTCTTACACTGACATGCTGACCTGAATATGCATAGCGAGAGCAGCTACCTGCTGGACGATAACTTTAGGGGGGAAAGGTGGCTAGGGGGGAAGGCAGAGACAAGGAGGGACTGGTTATTCCACATGTAAACGCGAATCTCCTAGGCTGCTTAAAACAACCTTCTCACGCTGGAAAGAAATATAAAAAAATAATTACATTGAAAGCGGCAGGTTTGCATTGGTCAAATATTTGTCCAGGACTTTTACTCCTGTCACGAAAGAAGGCCGATTGACCATGTATAAGACATGAAAGAATGTCGGTCATGTCACAGCTCGTGATGGTTTTAAGAGATGAAGAGATACGTGGAGCTGTATAAATTATTGAGAATTATGTCTGCTGGATTCAACCTGAGTGGTGTCTGAGAAGAAGAAAAAGTTGATGCTGTAGTTTTCAGGTAACGAAGAGTTTTGTAGAGATGACCCTGTTTTATACCTGCATAAATACATACCTACACGTGAAAAGCGATTCTACAAACAATTGTGGGGTGTTAAATTTCGTCATTTTATTTTGCAAACAGCGGAAATTATTTTTTTACCGTATTATAATTTAAAAAAAATTATTAAAGTGTACGACTGATTTTGCAAAAATTTTGGCAGTTAAACGTTTTTTTTTTTTTTTTTTTTTTTTGCTCTACGACAACCTTTGCGCGAGTGGTTTACGGATGTCAAAATTATTTTAAAACAAAAGGCAAATTTTTTAAATTTCTGTTACTATACAGTCCTAGACACTATAGAACAAAACGTTATAAAATTACGGTTTTCCATTTTTATGGATTTTGTGGTTTCAATCCTTTAGTTTTCTAAATACCGTTTTTAATTTTTTACCAAAAGCAAGGCATTCTACCGCCCGGCGCTATACAAATAAACGTCCGCTGATAAAATATCTACTCGGAAAAACAAATCCCATCGAATTATGTTGAGTAGCTTAGATTTTATTTACGATTGAGTATTATAGTTGTTCGCTCAACATCTTACCTTTCCATACCCCTTAATAAAGTAGGTATGGTAGTGTTCCTATACATATTTGGGAAACAGTCAAGTTTATCCTGATGTTACCAGACTTGTATTGTAACAATGCTCAGCATGTGCTCTAAATACAAGTTGAAGTAAGGTAATTATCCCATACTGTGTATAAGTTAAAGACTTACATTATTATTTACAGTATAGCTAATGACTGTAGGGTTCAGACAGCAAATCGTTGAACTCTCCAAATATCAATGTCTCCAGATACGATATGAGTAGAGATGAAGGTATACCGCGAAAATGTCTTGTGCCAACATACCTTTGAAAACACTATAGTTTCTTGTGACATGTATGATTGAGTGACGCACGTCTGACACAACGTAGCTGACTGCAGACCAACAACATGCATAAAATATTACAATAGCGGGATTCTTATTGGCTCAGTCAAATAGGGCAACAGCTTCGAGTACAATTTAATGTCATTAATCTTCTGGTAATCTTAACAGACATCGATATATACGGCACTAGTTTGTGTACAATGTAAACAGCGACTTTTTCAGGTTTCTAGTAATGATTTGTAATTGGAAAATTCAGCACGAGCTGCGAGGCACCCCCTGGAAGAAACTGTAAGCAGTATTGCAGCAGAGAGAGATAGTGCTGGAGAGAGACTGACCTTGTATGTCGTCGACACAGACACGAGTGTCGTCTCTGAAGACGGGGAAGCTGGGAGGACACTGACACTGACAGGGGCTGGAGCCATCGTCTCCGGAGCACGAGTCCTGCTCGCAAGGAGCGCCTGCAACAGTAAATCAACACATCTCACTAGAGGCCTGAAAAATTCGCGGGTTCACTGACATAGGCTAGCCTCCAATAACATGTGTATTCAAGCAGACATTATCTGCTCACTGGCTGCTCGATGACGCAGTGATATGGTTCTACATTTACTTGCTTCTGTACTGTTGGCTAAGCGACTCCCAGGAAGTGTCAAATAAGTCACGGGCCAATTGGGAAAACGGGGCGAACTTATAGTTGCTGGAATAAATTCTTGAGGTCAAAAGAAAACGCGAATTTTTCAGATCTCTACACGTCACACCTCGCACGTACACTCCGCTAAGGTTAATTATATTACACGTTGGGAAGATAAACGAATTTCTTGTGAACGAGTTTGGTAAGGGAACTAATCCGCCACCAGTTGCGCTGACATCGATAAGGGGTCTACGAACTTTGCCAAGGTCGTTACCAAGGATTCTCAAATGTGACGTTATTAAGAACTAACCCAAGCCTAGGTCATGCTACTGGGAGGGGAGGTAGCAAGCTTCCCCTACCTTCCTCTCTTCGGCCAAGGTAATGTTTTTTTTTTTTTTTTCGTGAATCCTCGGCAAAAATTTCGTAGCCCGCTTACCCACATTACCGCAACTAGCGGCAGAAATTTCCCTAGCCAAACTAATGACATTGCGTTTCTTAACAATTAACCTTAACTCAGGTAAAGATAGTCCTATAACAATGTAGGTAGCACCATGACATTTCTTTAACAAGGGACAACTTTCGTCGCTAGTCGCGTTGGAGTCGACGAGAGGTAGAAATCAGTGGTTGATATTTCCTGCCTGATAAATAAATGGTCAGTGATTTGTAAAGTGAAGATCTTACGGATAAATTGAAACGCTCTAGTAACTGTTTTCAAGTTTAAAAAATAATCATATCTTCAAAGAAAAAACGATTTTGTGGTGGCCATAAAAATTTTGTCAATATGGACATCACAAATATTTTGTAGATGTTACAACATTCACTGCAAAACTTTAATGGGGACAGCAAAAACATTTGTGTTCACTACTAAATATTTTTTTTAGGTCCATAATGATAAACTATTTTTTGATGGCCACAAAGATTTTTTCATAGTTAGCCTAGCTAATTATTTTTCCGTTAGGAATAACGTAAGCTTTCTCCCACCACCAAATGCTATACCAGTATTCAATATCAATTCCACAGTAATTCACACAATACGAAAAGCAAATCTGCAAACACATTCGAGATATCTCCAGAACAAACACTAACACACAGCGTGCCCACCTCCCGGGGACGCGTCGTTTTGCCTAAAAACGTTTTGCCTAAACACATTTTATCTGCTTCGTTTTGCCTAAAATCATTTCTCCTAAAATAGTTTCGCCTAAAATCGTTTCGCCTAAAATCGTATTGCCTAAAATTGTTTCGCCTAAATTCGTTTCGCCTAAAATTTTTCGCCTAAAAATCGTTTTTCTTAAAGTTGTTTAGCCTAAAGTCGTTTGGCCTAAAATCAGTTCGATTTAGATTTCATGCGTTTGCTTTACTCCCGAAAAAGTCGTTTCGCCTTCAGTAATTTCGCCTAAAATCGTTTTGCCTAAACTTGTCCACTTAAAGTTCCAGCCACTCTCTTAACTTGCACAAAATTTAGCCTAAAGCCGTTTTGCCTAAATTAAATTTGCCTAAAGTCGTTTTGCCTAAACATTTTGGCACATTCCTTTTGCCTAAAGTCATTTGGCCTAAAGTCATTCAGCCTAAAGGCGTTTCGCCTAAAATAATTTCGCCTAAAGTAGTTTTGCCTAAAATTGTTTTGCCTAAATTCGTTTTGCCTAAAGTTATTACGCTTAAAAGTCATTTCGCCTAAAGTAATTTAGCCTAAAGTCGTTTTGCCTAAATTCGTATGCTTAAAATTTTATCCCCTTGCTTGAACTTTCAAATCTTAAAGTCGTTTTGCCTAAAATCGTTTTGCCTAAAAAGGCTCGTTGAAAATTCAAGCCTCCTGCTTAACTCGCCCAAAAGACATTTTGCCTAAATTCATGTTGCCTAAATTCGTTTTGCCTAAATTTGTTTTGCCTAAATTCGTTTTGCCTAAATTAGTTTTGCCTAAATTCGTTTTGCCTAAAGTAGTTTCGCCTAAAATCGTTTTGCCTAAAATAGTTTCGCCTAAAATCGTTTTGCCTAATGTAGTTTCGCCTAAAATCATTTTGCCTAAAGGAGTTTCGCCTAAATACGTTTTGCCT
>PNEQ01093542.1:0-24105 GCA_003012365.1 Medauroidea extradentata | reverse complement strand
TTGTTTCACTGGCTGGGAGAGGATGCATGTGGGAGTAGCAGCTGGGCTGGCTGGCGCCGCCGGATGGGGCTGGCTGGCGCCAGATGGGGCGCGCTGTAGCTGAAGAGAAGGGGGGAGGCTGGACAAGACAGATGGCCGGTATCCTGGTTGCCGTTCCCGCCATGTTGGTTCCACACATATTCTAATATAAATTTATATTAAAAATATTGTAACATACTTTTTAAATCAGCATAACGTTTGATATAATTTTTACATTTAATTTCTTTCTTTCTTATATTATACAATTGAACCCAGAATGTGTACCATTGTTGTGAGAGCCTTCGAGAACCTTCTGGAACATTTCCCGGAAACACTTCGTTTCTGTCGAGAGAGGGGGAGAGGGAGCCTTAAACCTGGGGCGTGCAGGCGGCTTTTAGAGGGGCTTGGAGTTCGGAGGGCAGTAGAGGGAAGATTGCGGCGGGGGTGCGCATTGAAATGACCGGGCAGAGGCCCATGTAGTAAAGCGGGTCCGGGAAGTGTTCTGATAGGAACTTGCAGACGCGATTGTAGAAAAAGTTTGTAAGATACATTGTTTGATTTTGGTGTTAAAAAGGAAGATAAAATAAAAGCTATTCTGTCAGCGTCATTGTGGAGTGCGTCATTTAAGCGTCTGATCGTTCCATGACCCCACTGGAGAACCCCGAGACAGAAGAGAGTGTTCTGCCGCTAGCCGGCACACAAATAAAACGAAATATAAACAGTGCATAGGTGGGAGTACGTAGCTTGTACCATCACATCACGTGTTTTTGGCGCCCCACGTGGGGCTCCCTCTCCCCCTCTCTCGACAGAAACGAAGTGTTTCCGGGAAATGTTCCAGAAGGTTCTCGAAGGCTCTCACAACAATGGTACACATTCTGGGTTCAATTGTATAATATAAGAAAGAAAGAAATTAAATGTAAAAATTATCTCAAACGTTATGCTGATTTAAAAAGTATGTTACAATATTTTTAATATAAATTTATATTAGAATATGTGTGGAACCAACATGGCGGGAACGGCAACCAGGATACCGGCCATCTGTCTTGTCCAGCCTTCCCCTTCTCTTCAGCTACAGCGCGCCCCATCTGGCGCCAGCCAGCCCCATCCGGCGGCGCCAGCCAGCCCAGCTGCTACTCCCACATGCATCCTCTCCCAGCCAGTGAAATAATCCAAAAGTATTAACTCCTAAAAACTCCTAAACTATTAAATATATCAAATATTGCCAAGAGAGCAAAGTTTCCAGAAATTGAGTGCCGATTCCAACGAGTACCAACAAGGTGGTGCTATGATAAATTTTAATGTTTACACTTTAAAGAAAATGAAAAATGACAAATGTAAGTCAGAGGCATTCCACTCGCTGGTTTATGTTATTGTAAAATTTCACTCCACCGGAGTTGTCTTATTTTCGCAACAGATTTCACTGGCTTCGCCACATGCACCATATTGGGTGAGTCGGGAACCGAACGTGGTCCCCTCCAGCAGGATCCCCAAGACTGCAGCGATACACATACCACTGGACCAGCCATTATTCATTACACGGTTCAGTTACCTTTACATACTTATATTCAAAGTCAAACAACAAAAAAAAATAATAATTATACCTACTACCTAGTTCAGATGATCAGGCAGGGTGGGTGCATCACAATAGATTAAGAAAAGGTGTGATTTATACTATGTACGTACTACTAATATTTATTAAATTGTGCTGTTTTTAAATCTTTTTGTACACATACATAGGTGTAGTCTACAGTTTTCCCTGTACTGAAATGTTGTCATTCTTTCACATCATAAACATTTACTTTGTAAGTGGAGGGGAAAATATTGTCAGCTTAATAAATAAATAAGTGTAAATCAGGAGAAGTATCAACTGAAGTGTAAATGGCATGAATTCAATACATTGTTAACATAGAGAAATTAACTAGAACCAGAAAAAAATAGTGTATTTAAAGGGGAAATGTAATTCAGGGGAATGTAAAATCAGGATTATACTGTGAACAATATGTTAAGGCCATTGGTCCCTAATTATCTTGGATTTTTTTTTTAATCCTAAAAGACCTTACCTCTCATTAAACCATTACTTATATGTGTGTTGAAATTTGGTTTTACATACTGGTAGCAAAACCAGTTTTCATCATGAGCAGTGGTTGGCACAGTGGCCTATCACCAAGGTGATCCTGGTTTAATTCCCAGCAGGATCGCACCCAGATTTCTGCGTGTGGGAGTTGTGCCAGATGATGCTGCTGTACGGCAGGTTTTCTCAAAGGTATCTTCTTTCCCTTGTCCCTTCATGCTCACTTGCCGCTCCATACTAACCGCATGTAATCCCTCACCAGCGCTAAAGACCTAGATGTTAAGCACTGACCAAAATATTTTCACTCCTGCTTCGGCATCTACACATTACCTGGGTTGCCAGTAGGGCTGCTGCTAAGTGAGTATCGCCGATCCAACCCGCTAAACAGCTCGCTCATATAGGACATATTCCAGCTACCTATCCCTTGTAGCTGGCGCGCATTCTGTCCGCGCACCACCACCCCTTTGAGGAGGGGTGCCTGGGGGTAGCACCTGTCTCTTCCCTGCTCACCCCAGGTCAGCACGGGTATAAGGTGGGCACAGGGAGTAAAATACTCGTCAGTTGACATCTTGTTGGCGAATGCGCCGGCTCTTGTCCGAGCCTGCAAAAGGTTGCTGTTTGCCATCAAGCATTACTTTGCTGATCCTCCGTCAAGCTTCACCCCGGAATACGCGCACGCACTGCCGGAAACCTTCACCACTGCCTGCACCACGCCAAGTAGACACCTAGCAGGAGTTCTGGGCTGCCCTCACTCACGTAACTGCGCTGGGATTGGCAGTTGGCGTACTCGTAGGGACACCTTTTAAGTGGCATAGGCTGGGGCTGTCTTTAGAAATGAAAACAGTTCCACTGAACCCTGTATTCGTCGTTCTATCCTAGCTACCTTCCAACATCCCTCCGACCTCCCACCTACCCATCCCAGGATCCTTGTTGACTCCTCTGGCTGCAGAGTACGTTGAGAGGATCACACTTTGCTGCCCGTTAGGCATTTTCAGCAACTGCTAGTGTGTCCAGTTGCATAGCTCGTGCTGCGGTCCTCACAGACCTCCGGGACCGCTTGTTAGGCATTGGCATCAAGCCAGGGCACCTTGCATTGGCCCTCTGGGAGCCGCCCACTGGAAATTATTAGCCTTAATCTTTGTTCCCCTTTCTCCAACACCCAAGTACCCACATAGGGCCAGCAGGCGACGCAGGCAGAGGATCGTCTTGGCCATCAGGAGGCAGTCGGACGTGGTGAAATCTGCTGCGAGGGTCAAACAGTGGATGCCCGCTCCAGCCACACCACATCATGGAAACTATCTTCAGGAGGTAGTACCAGCATCCCGAGGGAGAATCTGTTTCAAGAGCCACATCGCTTAGCTCACAAGACAACCTCCATTCATCACCAATGACCCCATTCATGGAGCCCCTTGCACTCTGCTTTGAGGGGTAAAACGAAGAAGCCATATTGTGGATTCCCAGACCTACTTATCACCCCACCAGCATCAACTTCAATTTTCAACATATTTATATGACACTTTAGTTTTACTGTATCTGCTCCTTTTTCAGCTTTAAAAAACAATACAGTCTTAGATTAAGCAGCGTAAATCTGAACCTGTTGTCTTCAATTAAGGGCTTTTGACAGAAACATCACTTGTGGCCTTGGAAGGAGGGCTTATTACAAAGTCCGTAGCTGTTAAAATGGACAGCAATAAAGTTACATAAAAATTTAATGCATTTTTCTAGATTGTGAAGCTAGGTATAGTCTCATAGCTTGTGAATTTGAATACAGCTATAAAATGTTTATCTTATTATATGGCCTATATGTTAATGTGATGACATTGATCATTATTAAGTTTATTTATAGGATGTTTAACGAATCTTCAGATAGCTTTGCAAAGCTTTGAGAGAGGTATACAGGGAAAAAGAAAAGTAATTGGCGAAGGCCATGTTTAAAGAACTAATCCTTTGCTTGCCTGAAGTGTTTTTAAAAACCCTTCGTAGCCAAAAGAATTCCTGGAGTCTGGACTCAAACTCATGCCCCAACTGAATTTGAGGTGAATGTTTTACCACTGCGCCACAGTGCTTGTTTATAAAATAATGTGTATGTCTGCTTATCTGAAATATAATATGCTAATATAGTATGTTTTACTTAAATGTTGCAGTGGTATTTAAGCGATTATAGTTGTCATTGTTGCAGAAATAGCTCTGCAAGTGTAGTAGCTGTGAAATAATAATTTCTATAATGTTAGAGAGCTGACCAAAGAAATTGGTTGCGCGTGAAGACGCAACTACAAATATTATGTGGCTTTTGAACTACCAGTCATTTTGTGCATTGTTTTGCTGATTGTTTCAGGAAGCAACAGATTCTAAGTCGGCTGCTAACTCCAAGAATCGCAACTGCACACGAGACTCATTGCTGTTGTACATACCAAACATCAAAGAAGAGCTGGAAAATGGTGTAAGGAAATTATGTGTGCATTGTTCAGTTAACTGTAAATCTATTTCTGAGCAGTGAATAAATTGAGCTAATTTCCTCAATGGGCATTGTCACAACTTTGTGATACTAACTACATATACATCCAAATTTTCACTAGCTGGCTTGCATGTCAGATCACTGCATGTGAACCTGCTTACGAGCAACGCATGCATTAGTATGTCCCCGCACGTGCGCCTCAATCACAATATCAAGGAAAAGCTTGTGAAGATGATGTGCCCCATGAGACAATGCAGAGTGATTTTGTTGGACCAGAAGACTTGTTAAGTGACTCTGGGATCCATGTTTTATTCTCCAGTATATTTTAACAAAAAAACAACAGATGTGACTGTCTTTTTGTTGTAATAATTTATCACAAGTTAAGGGTTTTTATGCAAGTTGAAATTATATTTGTGGGCTGACTGTGTGTGGCAGGAAGTGGGTCAGCTGCGGATATTTGCAACGGAGTGTGAGGGTGTCCTACGGCCTGCGGGCGAGGAGCCTCTCAACTTAGTGGTGCGAGGACCACCTGGAGATGCTCGGCCCATCTTTGAGGAAGTGTCCATCCCAGAGGATGAGTCTGCTGATGCTGAGTACTGCTCACCACTGGCTGTGTATGTATCGCTAGAGTTGCTTCTATAGTCTTACACTACTTTAAATCACTTTTTGATGAATTTACCGTATTATAGGCTATTGCATAACATTTTTTCACCACCACACAGTTTGACGCTGCTGTAATTTTTGCGCAGTTGTGTGCCATGACAATATCGTTGGTCCAGAAGGTTGATAGATTATTTCTCTTTCTAGGTGTTCTGTCGAGTTGACCGAAGGAGGACTGTCGAATAACATTAACTTGAACGGTATGCTTGGTGATGTAATTCTTCTATTCATTTTAATGTTATCTTATTATAGATTATGGTTTTATGAAATAATTGAGTTGTACTTGTGCACCTAACAGAGTTTAAATAAAAAAATTATAATTTGAGACCCATAACTACTTTTTTTGAAGTTACTGGTCCTCATCCATTTTTATATTTGACTAACTCTTAAATTTTTAGCATTGTTTTATGTGTGAAGTGATATATCTGCCTTCTGTGGTAATGTTAGTGTTGTATATTTTGTTTTACATATCAAAACAGTTTGCTAAGTACTTTTTTCTACTATAGTAGTAGTGTTGTAGAAATGGCAGATATGTAGAATGACTTTATAAGCATGTTGTTTATGCCCAGGTTGTTCCAATTGGACGTGTAATTGGAACAAATGTTCCTCGTCTCTGTGTAAGATGGTGGACACTAAGCAGTGTAACTCTGCTCCCGTATTCCCTGTAGTTGAGACGGGTGGGCGGAGCAATAGATGAAGTAACCTATGGTTGTTCGTTCTTCCTCTTGGACCCTCATGCAGTTTACATAAGCGTAGATAGAACTCACGTTCAGAAGGACCTATGTTCATTCCTGGCTCCTGACATTGTGATGTTGGCTTTACATGGTTTTCCAAAATCACTCTAGGTGATTGCTGGAATAGTTCCTTACTGTAGGCCATGGCCGACACTTTTCCCAGTTCCTGTCCTGTGTAAAGTTGTGTGTAACCGTCTGTAATGGTTTTGTTGTCGGAGAGACGTAAAATACCAATAAAAATTAAAAAAATAACATGAAATAAGTGCAGATGTAGAGTGTGGAATGGAAGACTGCCACAAGGGGGGAGCTCTACATACGAGACTGAGAGGCAGTAGATGTTTATGGAAGTAATGTAAGTACAATTGAGATCATATGAACTGGAACCAGAACTGGAAGGACTTAAACCCCGGTTCTTTGGTACACTGTACTCGGGATGATGCGGAGGCATTCATAAGAGATGCTCAGGGAGGGGATTTTATTTGATGGCTGAATGTGACTTAACTTGTGTTGTAATTTCTTCACTAACAGAGTAGAAGTTCTTGTGCGACCAAGTTGCAGCTGGTTAATAATTAAATGGGCAGGTTCTGGTTTAAAGATCCACTTGAGGTTGTGTAGGAATATAGTAGTCACTAAAGTAAAACAAGACTCAGTTGCAGGCATGGGGAAGTTAGACTCCAAACTAGGGATGTTAAGGTAGCAAATGGTTTTATCATGTCATTGAATTACATAGTCTTAGGTGCTTTCTTCGAGATTTTGTAACCTGTCATGAGAACCAACTTCTAAAATTGTGTATTTGAGGAAAGGTGGACTTTTGGTAAATTAATCAATTAAGTAAATAATTTTCACTTATCAATTCGTGCACCACTGAAATTTATTTTGGTCAGTATTTGATTTCAGAACTCTTCAAATCTGAGCAGAATGAGTCAAAGACTTCAAGTACTTTGAATGGAAGTGTTGCAACGTGCAAGTGCAATAATGCGAGGGGGAAGTACTTGTCCTCCAGGGGTAAGAAACTCTCCAAGTGCCTGCTGTGTTGTTCACATCGGAAGAAGGCGGACACCTCCTCAGATAAACAGTTTGGATGTCCCGTGTGTCCGGCCAAGTTCACCCAGAAGTGCCATGTCAAGCGACACATGCTCACCCACACGGGAGAGCGGCCTTTCCTCTGCCCTGTCTGCGGGGCCAAGTTTGCTCTGAACTGTAACTTCAAGAACCACATGCTGGTACACACTGGAGAGAAGGCCATGTCGTGTTCGGTGTGTGGGGCAAGGTTCCTGCGGGCCAGCAACCTGAAGGAACACATGCTCTTCCACAGCAGCGTAAAGCCGTACCAGTGCACAGTCTGTGAGGCGAGGTTCACCCTCAAGAGCCACCTCAAGAGACACGTGTTCACTCACACAGGGGAGAAGCCTTTTGCCTGCTCCGTGTGCGGGGCGAGGTTCTCTCGCAGTGGGAACGTCAAGGACCACATGAAAACCCATACGGGGGAAAAGCCATTCGACTGCTTCGTATGTGGATCCAAATTTGCTCGTCGGAGTCATGTCAAGGAGCACATGCTGACCCATCGAGAAAAGTCCGTACAGGGCGCTGACTGACTACTATGTTCCTTCCCCCCAATCTTTTTTTTTATCGTAGTTACACAGTTTTATCCTTTCTTTAAATTTTAATATATTTTACTGTTGAGTAGTTTTAGTCGTATCACATTTATCATCAGCTTGAGAAGAGCATTGAATCCACTCATGTTCTAGTGATCACTTCTCATGTTTAATTCATATCTGGTAATTGAGTTGAAAAATTATTTTCTTTTAATGATGAAATGGTATTGTCCCTCGAAATTAAGACCTCTTCATATTGAATTCTTCCAAATCACGGAGTACAACATGAACACGTTAAAATTTCATATTATGTATGTATATATAATACCTGTAGGAATTGGGTTCTCACACCCACCATTTTAAATTCTGGCCTATGTACTAGGCTGTCTAGGGTTCCTGCCTACCTACACTTGGTTTACGTCACTGTATAATATAAACACAGCACATACAGTATGTTTAAAAAAAAATTGTTTGTAGAATTTATTTGTAGAATTATAACAAATTTATACAAATATATTTCAGAGCCCTTTTTTTTTTTTTTTTTTTTTCCGAAATAGCCATTGAAATTGTGCAAAATTTGGTGACAGCATTAAATTATATTTCTGTCATTTCTTCACTAAAATTATTTCGTCTACATTTTTGTATATCTGAAAAAACTGCAAGGTATTTTAGTGATATGTATGGTATTTGATGTACATCAGTCTCATACTCGTTGATTCTTGCTGAAAAAAATAACTGGTAGGTGGGCACCTTAAGAATTTAAAATTTTATTTTATACAGTTTTATCCATATTATGTATGTATATTTTTCAGACTGTCCTGAAAAGACTGTTAAGAAACCAATTAATTATGTAGCATGAATACTTTATGGTTACTTCCCATCTCTCTGTAGGCATGTATTGTTTGTCAGGATTGTTAATGTAACACATGAGATACCAACAATAAGTGTTAACTGTACATACACTTACGTATGTGAAGTTCATAAAGCGTATCATATCCGTCATAACTTTTTTTTTACTCGGTACTTTAAAATGTTACATGTTTTTTTTTTTTTTTAAATTGTAATTTGTGTCTAATTGGTGAAATCTAGTATAAATAGGCAATAATTTGTAGCTAGGGAATTAAGTTTTCCTTTTTTAGTTCATGTGATGGTGTCAAAATTCTTTGTTTCTTCAACATTTTGGTACAGTGCCTTAAAATAAATAACAATTATAACTTATTTTACCTGTCTGTAGCTTACACAAATGCCATATTTTTTTGAAAGTGTATTTGGATTGTTTATGTATTGGTCACACGTGAGAGGATATGAAAGTCTCCTACTGTTGAAGAAGTGTACTGTAAACTCTTGATTATCTGCATGTGGATAACCACTATAAATCACAGTAACTTTGAAATCTTACAGATAAATTCAAAGAGTACTAGTTATATAAATGTCACTGAGATAACGACCCTGCACAAATGTTGAATAAGAGCCGTGGTGTAAAATGCATAACTCTTGAAGGAAAGAATCACTGACTGAGCCTGCTTCCTCTGGTGATGAATGAATGGTCACTTACAGTATTTCATTAATTTGCGGAAGGCAACAAATAAACCTAGACGCTAAGAAGCAAACTTAGGCTGCAGAAAAAAATACGAAAGTTTCCAAAAAAAAAAAACAGTTCTCTAATATTTAGGCCTGATGGTTGTCTGGCTTTCTTAATTTACTGAAGGGCTATACAGTATTATTTCTCAGTTCTGCACTATTGTCTGAAGTTGGTTAGGCACTAACCACACTTGTATTGTAACTGGAGTAAAAAATCAGGTTGGGCAACTGTGTTTTTTTTTTCCTGTGGGACATGCTGGAACCGGATGTGGCTTGTTTGGTGTTGCCATACATTCTCTGTCAACTTGCATGGTCAGGCAATTCTGGGTGCACCGTAGTTGATAGATCAGGTTCTTTGTTGCACACATGCCTTGAATATTGTATGTGTTGTGAACGAGTCTGCCAGGGAAGGTTGATAATTAGCACAAGTGTTGCAACGAGCACTATTGCAAGGACGGGACATTCTGTAGCTAGTGACTGTGCTGGGAACAAAGCTAAGCTGTAGTTCGGAATGCACCAGTTTGTTGTGAAGGCCATCTAAAATCCAATCTTGAAGGTTTATAGAAGAGGTTCTGAGGTAGTGGTAAGGGAGCAAGTATTTTATGACCTCTCCCCCATACCCCCAATTTAGTTACCTGTACCTACTATCACGTACCAAACTGCAGTGTGTCACAGTTTGTGGCTGAGGAAGCTTTGTGTCGCGATCATACAACTGTGCAAAAAAATTGCTCGTCAATCTGTTTTTATGTGTATTTACCTACTTACCTATTAGTAATACAATCCTGTAAGTACATGTGTACTTATGTCTAGCAGTCTATCACAATTCTCTTTTAAGGAAAAAATCCCAGTCTTTAAAACAAACATTTAAACTCTATATGTATATGTATGGGTGTAAATGCTTTGTGTTAACACTGCAGTTTACATCCCACAGGAGAGATAATGTCAGTAACGAAAGAGACATAACAGGGTGTGCAGTAGTACGTACGGATAATCTTGAGTTTGCTGTATACACACAGTGTAAGACTTTGTGTCTTACCCACAGGGACAAAGATGGAGGCCCAGCAGCCATGGGCTATGCTTCATTTCTTTTGCCGGTGGTCTGATTACAAGCTGAACGCTTTGCAATACATAAAAAAGAGATTTATTGTTTCACTGAATCACAAATTCATAACTGAATGTAATAACGTTAATATTCTGATGCAGTTCATCCTTACTCTTCAGTCAGAATACTGCCATGATAAAATGTGTTTATAATTATAATCTGGACCCAGGCCTGCACAGCGTCAATAACTGAAAATTTACAAACAACGTCGACAAACATATTGGTTTGGTTTAAACAATATAAAACGTTTCTGCATAAGAAGTTGTGTTTCATTATTAACTGTAAGAAAACCAATAGTTATAGGATACTACCGGTGCAATTAAAAATTGTTATGGAAACAGATACTGTATGTACTGTTCCACAAACATATTGCTGATGGTCTTGTTGGCTTACAGTTGATATTGAACCCAAGTATAGCTGATGGTTGCTGGACGTTTATCATAGTCTTGATGATTGTGCAACTTTGTAAGTGGTCCCACTGATTAAATAAGGGGTGAATATTGATAAAATATTTTGGCAAAACTGTGTTTAGGTTAGTGAACAACAGTTGATTCCAGGCAGTGGAGAATGGTTAGTGGTAAATTTTTGCAAATTATCATCAAATTCATACTTTTGCTGGTTTCAGACTACATGCAGAACTTATAATTCTTATACTGTACTCAGTATTTTAGTCAATTACAGAATAGTTCAGGGCCTTCTTTAATCATGACTTCATGATTTTTTTCAAAGATGCTTGCATTTGAAGTGATTGGTTATGTGGATAATATCATGAACATAACTGTACCACGTAGAATGCCTATTTTATTTTGTGTCTAATGAAGGTGGTTATAAATATGACTTCCATGCAGAAATAAGTGTTACCTCTGTATGTGCACGTACAGTAAGACTTCAATGTTTTAACCGCTCAAGGTTTACGTGACGAAGGTTTAACAAGGGTATTGGAGGTGGGAGGTGGCTAAGAGTGGAGATTGAAAAGATAGTTATAGAGCTGGGTCGAACGTTCGAATTTCGAACCGAACTCGAATTTGTAGGCTAAGTTCTGTTCGGTTCGGAGAAAAAATACAAAAAATTAGTTCGGGTTCAGTTCGAAAATCTGCAAACTATAAGTAATAACTGAACTTCTAAACGAACTCTCACTAAAAACGTATCCCACATAACATTCAAGCACGTAAGAATACGTGATCGTATTGTTTACGTCAGTACAGATAACAGTTGCCAACCTCTTCCTTTGAAAAGTCTATATTACTTTGGTGATTGATAGTGCGACATGATTGATGATAGACAAGATGGCGTCGCCACACCCACGTGCACAATTTTTGTTCTGTATGTGTGATACACGCCTGGCACCAGTAGCGTGTTATTTAAACTATCACTACATAATATGTTTTTGTATGAAAGTACAACGTCTCTCAAACTCGAATCTTGACTTTGGCTGGAAAAATATTGCTCCTAGCTAGTATGTTGTGCGGTACTGAGAATCGAGTGGTATACATATTGTGTGTAAGATAATTTTCTAATATTTAAAAATAAGTAAATGGATAGCGTACCAAACAGGTTGCTGTTTTGATATGTGTGTACTATATATTGATGAACAAGAATGTCTTCCATCTATTCCGAAAAAATGTTAAGGGTCAAATATTTTTCTTTATTGCAATAATAAAATAGGTAACCGTTTAGTTTGAGTTTGGTTCGAGTTCAGTTCGAGCGGTGAATAACAGGATGGTTCGGTTCGAGAACCATATTAAAGGTGCAGTTCAAGTTCGGATTCGAAGAATCTATTGCTACATTAAGTTTGAGTTCGGTTCGTTGTATAAATTTGAGTTCGTCCCAGCACTAGATAGTTATGCAATTTTAAACCCATTTCAATCCACCTCCAAACTTTTACTGTCAAAATATACCATTTTTCATTTAAAGTCTGTGTTGAATTGTCCGTTGTAAGAAAATATCTCTTTTTTTTTTTTTTTGTGTGTGTGAAATAATATGCGTTTATTAAATCGCTAGGGTAATGTTCCACAAATAACATTCTTGAAGATTCTCCTGATGTCACCAAAAACCCTAAACATTCTACAATGTGTAACATTTAACAAGTGCCGAACCTATTTTCACTTCCATTTTACTAGAATACGGCGTAGTGAAACCTTTTTAATGCAATCCTGGAGGGACCTAAATTTTTGCCGGTTGTAACAATGAGGTTTGTAATAACAGGTTTTTGCAAAAACTATAAAAATAATTGTGTAAAATTTAGTCAGTCTGCTTATCCTCAAAATACAAACTTCTCACCACCAACATATTTTCTTTATACCAAGGGACTCTGAATCATATTGTTTTACATTAAAGAAAATTGAGTTTCTCCTCTCAGCCCTAAGGGAAAAAAATTCACTTTGTAATAAAAACTTTTTTAGATAAAAGATTTGCATTAACAAGTAGTGATAACTGAAATAATTTGTTTAGCCAGACATGTTCTGAATAAAACAATCTGAAACTGGGAAGACATTTACAACCTCTCTTTGACAAAAAAGTAAGCATGGGTAATCACAGAGAAAAAGCTTACCTCTTAGCGAGCTCTTTGTTAATTTTGCTTCAGATTTATTTTAATTAGAATATCAGTTAATATATTGCTGTAATAGTAATTTGTTATTCCATGTTTATTACATTCGTAATCCTGAAGAGAAGATACGACACCTACCAGTCACAAGATCAAACTTTATCACCATGCCACTTAACTAGTGAAAACTAGCAGAATTTTAGAAAGGTCAGATCACATGTAAGGGTAATGATAACGCAGTCAAACAGAGAAGGTAGTGTACGTAACCGTGAGCATGACTCACATGGACATTCAGTTGTTGAGGGAGAGGTGCTGCTTTGGCATAGGGACCAGACCTCTTGGCTCCTGCGGTGGCTATCTAGGCTTGGTTCCTTGTGAGGTCATTCCCAACATTTTTGCGTGTGGGAAATGTGCAGATGCTACTAATTAGTGCATTTTCTTGGGGTTCTCCAATTTCCTGCCCTTGCATTCCTTCGCTGTTCCATACTACATATCTTGTATCACACCATACTAGTGCTCAATACCTTGCTGTTAGGTGGTTAACAAATCCACCCCTCCATAGCCACTGGGGAAAGGGACAGGGTGTGGACAGTCAAGGGTATTGGCTACTGCTGACTGTCTGGGGATTAGGAATTGTTTTTATTTACTGTAATTTTAGATTTGTAATGCTTGTATACAGTATTCACAAAAGCAACAATGGATTCCTGTAAAATAGCACAGAAAATGTGTTTTTAGAACAATTTTCTTTGAAGTTATTAACAGTTTCTCAAAAATACATTTTTAATAAATAGGGTTTTAACACCCTGTTTGTACTTGTGCATGTTAGAAAACCTAAATTTCCCTTTCTTGCAAGGTAAACATACATACAGTAATAATTTGAACGCAATCTGTAAACATGTCGCTAATGTGACATTTCGTAAAAGGTTTTGCCGATTTTAGAAGTTAAATTTTTTATGTTCTTTTGGAAACTTTTAAGAGAGTTTTGCTAAAGAAGTAATATGGAAAATTCCTATTTTTTATTATATTTTTATTTTAAAGTGCGTTTAAATTAATGAACAATGGTACCATTCTTTCATTGCGTCTGTTTAGCTCCAGAAAAACTTAAATGAAATGAGCAGTCTGTTTTGCGTGGCAAAAACGTGAACCGCCATGTTTATGTCCCTGTGATGTCACGATACTGTACATTTTAACGTACATAACACAAATATAGCAACATACATTCAAGTTGTGAAATTGTGTTAAATAAAGTAGTTTATGCGGTAAAATCGAGTATGGCTTGAACTTCGAAGAGTATAAATGTGGATAATAGTTTGTTTCGCAGCAATAAAATTCAATTCACTCGGAATAAAATCTTAACTTTAGCGCTGTGTGATAAATCAAGGCAGACTGCATGGTTTAAGCTTCAAGAAGAAACCTATTAGTCTGCTATCAATGACAAAAATACAGTACATGTATGTAATGTTGTATTATGTACAACATGACACGGTTAGCATAAAATAAATAGGTTACTTTAAGTTAAAAATTTCAGTCAATAGCGTGCAGTTCGTGACAAAATCTCTGCAGCTGTAGTGTTTTGGCTTTTCCCCTGCCTGTGGCAACGTCATTAGCCAATAGGCGAGTTAAAGGCATCCGTGATTGGCCGATAATTCGAGGGGTGGGCGGGGTCTTGGGAAACTTGCCCCGAGATGGCAGCACAGCTGTCTCAATGCCGTTCATGAGAAACGTAAAAATTACTGAGAGAGTAGATGTACTTGTAATAAAATATTTGATCTGCCATAATAATTCACCGATTCGTGCAACCAGAATGTCGATCCATAGTCAGTGCCAGGTTTGGTTAAACACGTTCCAAAAATTAGCTCAATGGGTTCACTTTTTGTACGCATGTGAACTTCGTTCGTCCGACCTTTCAAACTTAAACTTATGATTATATATCGGATCTGAAACATTAAACTGAATTCGTAGTAAGTTATTATCTATCTGGAAATTAAATTAATTTTACATAAGCTCAAACCTACAACTAAAACGTCACAATGTGAGAGAGCTAAGCCTACTGATACATTGTGGTCTTCAATCCTTTAAAATTAACTCAAGTGAAATAAATCTTCATTGTAGGCTACCAAATGTACAACCACGCATGCCCAAACATTGTGTGAATTCCCAGAATTAACTTTTACGTAACCGGGTTTGCTAAATTTGATTAGTTTATTGAGTCGTTGAAAAATTCCAATACACACGATAGTGCCTGGCGTGCAGTGGCTAACCAAAACAAGTAAGACTACGTCATAAATGTGTTAGCCAATAAGAACGCGTTTTCAATGTTTGTGGCGGCGTTTGAAAATACGTATGGCATTTTTAAAGCTGAATAATTCGAAAATTACAATGTTCACGGAGCTATTGCTTTGCCTGGCTGCATTTAGTGTCAAAATAATTCGAAAGAATGAGGTAAATATTAAAAACTTTTTCTAGGAATTTTCCCTATTATGAGTGACTATATTTTGTGTTCCAAGAACTGAAAGGAATTTTTATTTGAATATTTTGAGTGTAGTTGGTACATATAAAGTTTACTATCTTGCGATTTATTGAGTAAAATTTTGTAATTGTCTATAATCTTAAAAAATAATAGACAGTAAACACTTTTGATAAGGTTCCACCACTATGGCATACAGTCCTTGTGACTCAGTATTGGGTGTAAGTATGCAGGATTATTATTTTGCACGTTTTGTTTTTGTAGTAAAATGTTATTAGAGTTAACCGTTGAAATATATTTTAGTAATGGTTGATATTGGAGTGTTATATTTGACAGATGGAATTAGGTAATTGATGTGTTAAATTTTTTCAGGATATTAAAAAAAACTGTGGTTATTTCATACATAAAATTTATGTATGTTTTGGATTTCGGACAGAGAGATACCTATGTGATCCTAGTAGTGAGGATTTACAGTGAAATTTCATTATAGAGAGTGAAGTATAAAATATTTCTCACTTTAAAGCATAAATTTAAAAAACCTCTAAACCTAATGTAATGTACACTGTGATTATGTAAGATCTCCAGGATTTTAAATGGCAATAGTAAACGTAGTAAGAAAGATTAAAAATGTCTTGTCACATGGAGTGAATGAAGGAGAGTTTTCAAGTCCTGTTCAGTGAATTGAAGAGATTTTGGTCAGTGCTTAACATCTAGGTCTTTAGCGCTGATGAGGAGTGACACATGAGTATGGAGCAGTGCCGGAATGATGGGGCATGGGATACGGGAGATCCCTGAGAAAACCTGCCGACCAGCGGCATTACCCGGCATGATTCTCACATCCGGGAACCGACCCCTGTTCTGTTAAGTGTGCAGTGGTATGTGTGCATCATAGGTTGGCATACTTGCATGCCATGACATTTCCTAGATCTCGTTTTCAGTCATATGATGACAGGTATGATGGCTATGCCGCAACATAAGGCACAGCAGTGTGTGATTTGGTTAGTTAAAATTAAATTTATTGTTACAGTGCAAAGAAATTATTGACGTACATAGATAATGCCCCTACGGATTTCACTAATGGTTAAAACAACTCAAGGAAGCGGGACGTGTGTTAAAAGGAAAGACACACCTGAAGCTTACTTCAGATATAAATGTGGAAAGAATTCAAGCATGTTGTTCACAAAGTCCTGTAGTGTCATTATCACTGTGAAATTTATAGTTATAGTCTGTCTCACGAAAGAATTCCATTTTTTGACAGTTTTAAAGGCTATCGTGTGTACCGACACTGAATTTCAGAGCAAGTAGATGGGTTGAAGCAAACTGATTGCATGGCCACCCTGAAATCCAGATGTGACCCCCTTAGAATTTTATCTGGAGACATGTCAAGAAGGTGGTGTATGCAGAGAATATACATGACATTTGACACCTACGCCAAGACATTATTGCAGCATTAGAGTCCATACCATCTGACATTCTGGCATGAACATTGGAGGAGACTAAATATAATTGGACATGTGCAGGGCCACAAATGGGGCTTACGTGGAAGTGTACTTAACACCTCAGAAACGCCCTCTCTTCGGTGTTCAGTGATATTGTATTTGCTTCATACCAAAAACTGCTTGTGGAACCCCGGAGTTATTTTACAAACATTTTGTAAAATATATTTAGTAAAAGATGTTTCAGTATTAATTACAAAATTCACTTGTTTTTTCGTGTTCTTTATAATGAGATTTCACTGTACATATTTATGATATAATTAATACAGTTCTTCTTGCAAAAGGTAATCTCATTTTATTGAATTTCTTGCCATTTTTTTGTTACATGTTATTTGTACCTGAGTATCATGTGTTTCTTACATCACACAGCAAAATAAAGTTTTCCTTAGAAATATTTTTGGACATCTCAACAATTTGTGTGATGGTGTTCAGGTTAATTTTAATAATTTTTGAACGTTTGCGACTATGCTTATGTCATTAAAAGAAGGTTTTTAGGTATCAACTTTTGTGTGCATGTGTATATTCATAGAATAACATCAGCAATAGGCTTCTTAGTAGATGTAAACAGTGATAGTGGAATCACATAGGCGCGTCAAAGCGACACGACAAAAGTGGCGGGACACTAAAAATTCTCATTATTACAAACACTAGTTGAACTACAGTGATGCTAATACTAAAAGAAATATTACATGTAAATAGTTAATTGTCACTGCATATTAACCTCTAGTAAGACAGCCACAGATGTTTACAGTGTTTGCTTTTATTTTTTGCTTATTTCTAATCTATTTTAAATACCCACTAGCATTACGAAATGTGTAAATATTTAAACGTACATGATTTTGCTTACGACAACCAACGATAATCACATTAAAATGCACAATATAAAACATACTTTACTACCAAGTGACCATTTTTACCTACATTTGTGTTAAAAATCAAACTACAACTCAATTAAAATCGATATAATTTCTGTGTGGGATTCACATTGTGTCCGCCATTTATGTCGACCTGTTACAGAAACCTAGATGCTGATTGGCGGACATCTTTGGTTTTTCATGTTGTGAAGGTCATGTTGCCTCTGTTGCGCCATTGTGACTCCACCATGATTCAGACATCATGTAGTTCATTTCTGTTGTTTCTATCCATATTATTTATACTAAGTCATTTTACTACTTGAGTTTCCAGTAATAGGCCATGTCTCCAATTGGTTTCTTGTAGGTATGTGGTGATTTGTACAGGATTATTGTCAGAAATAGGGTTTTTGTGCTATTTCTTTATTTCTTTTTTTAATTTTTTTTATTAGAATAATTGCTGGTAGATGCAAACAATCCTGTGACTTCAACATTCTTCATCCACCTCAAAATTTTTCCACTCTTCATTAGGTGCAATACCATCTGTGATAGATTTTTCAAAAATTTAGCCATCAGTTAAAAATTAAATACCGGTATTATGCTTTAAAAAAAAAGAGAGATCATACCTGTTGTTTTAATGATTTTGTGTTGTAGTGTTTTTAGGATATGTTAATATTAGAGTAGGTAGTTACGTTTGCAGTTTCTTTTTTGGGTCTGATAGCTGAAACAAACTGATTAAAATGACCACTAGGAATTGGTTGTGGTGGTTTGAGTATGTAACATGAATTACTGAGAATATGAGAAATAGGGTAGAAGTAAAGGTGAATAGGCAAATTAAAGTGCTGGTAACATAGGAGGAAAAAAGGTCTTTTGTAAAGTAAACACTGCAAAAGAAGGTTCACCGTAATATAATTTACGTAAGAAACTGCTTCTATCTACCACAGTACTATCCGCATCCGTGTGTGCAGTTCGACAATGGACTTGAATATTTATTTTTTAGTATTCTTGCAAGTATGTTTATGCTTGTTCGCTGTGACCAGTAGATAGTGTGTTGTCCTTGGGAATTATTTGGTAACATAGCAGGAATGCATAATATATAAGGGCAACTTTTTTCCGAACTCCTTTGGGCTGTAAAAAAAGAATGATTTGTAAAATGGCTTTACCATCAAAAGATATGTGCATCTTTCAACTATGTACTTTCAACATAATCACCACGCAGATTGAGACACTGTTCGTACCGTTGCACCAGCATTCCAATACCCTCTGCAAAGAAAGTTGCTGCCACTGAACGTAGTTGTGGGGAAGTGGTAAAACAAATGTGGCGTGTAATGATTTGTTTGCTATCGCTTAGTGGGCATACCATGTTAAAAATGTTTACATGCACAAGGTCCAACAGGCAAGCAGCAACTTTCCTTGCAAAGCGATTTACTGGAAAGATTTTGTAAAACTTTTAAAGTTACAGTGTGTCGTAAATTGAATCGTGTAGGTTGCAAATACTCAATAGGATTTGAAAGAGTTTTTAGAGCAGGTCACATAAAACTGAAAGTATTTAAAATAAATTTTTGCGTAGAAGGGAAGGACATACCAAACCATATTAACACTCCTGAGTTTATTGGCTAAAATATTTTGATCCTCTGTATTTCACGTACTGTCTTGACAATTTTTTTTTAAAACCATTCTCCACTGTTTTCTTTTCCCTTAAATATTTACTGTCGCTATATTTTGTGTGAAGATTTGCATTAACATAAAAAATTGCAACACTGTCATGTTTGCTATTGAGTAATTTTACATTTGAGGCTTGTTCAGCAACGAGAATGAGATTCTATCATGTGTTTGCACTGTGGGTACAAGCATGGTGTTTGTAAGTAAACCTTCTAATATTAACTTTGAATAATTTTCAGTCATATTTGATTCAGCCTCTTAGAGAAGCCTGTTTATTTTATAGTTTGTTTGTGCTCAGTTTCATTTACAGTATCTTCGTGAGGAATGTTTGTTACAATTGACATATCAAAGTCAAATTCACTGTCAAAGAAATCTTGAAAGAATTTTTTTTGCTGCACATGCCTAAATTACTTAATAAAAAGGTTTTAGGCAATTAGTTTTTTATTGCAGTAGAAACGGTTATCGAAAGTATCATAACATTATGGACTTCATCTTCTGACAATTTTTTTGCATCCAGCAAATTGTATCTTTTTCTCCATCACTGCCTATTGAAAGTTATTTATACATAATTTGTATGTTCCCAGAACTGTAACATGCTTAGAGCATAATGGTAATTTGTTATGTTAAGTATTTTGAATGGCCACATAGCTTACTGTAAAGAGGGACTCAAATGTATGTCTTGTAGACTTGTGATATGCAACAATTGTGATAGCTACATTGTATTTCTTAGTAGTGTGAGATAGTTTGTGCTTTTGTGTTTATTTATTGTGAACTTTGTTGTCAGGAAGATTCAAAGTTTAATTTATTTTGTGTATGGAACATTGTGTTATTTACAATTATGTTTTTGAAAAGTATTTGACTACAAAGTGAAACTAATAAATTAGATACACTGTTTTCTGTTAATTATGAACTACTGGTATTTTTTTTTTTTTTGTGTTTTACCATTTATTGATTGTAGTATATTTTACCACAAGTACGAATAGAAATAAGCACAAGCAACTTACATAACTCATGTTGTATTCACAGTAATACATATACATAAAACCAGCTCATAAGTCCCATTACTGAGCATCTCAACTTGTGCATACATGACAACTGTCTGTCTTCCACACTCGTATTCACTTCATCCATAGTATATATAACACATGATTACACTGCATATCACACTTTACACCCACGGATCACAATACATAGAGAATGGTACAACATTGATAAAAGGTTATTTTCGTCCTTCGGTTCCCAATGCTGTTGAGTTCATGTAGGTTAGGATGTCGAGCATTAACTAAAATGTGTATGTAAAAAGGTGGGGTATTCTAGAATACATGTACCTATGTATGCATGTACCGTATAGGTGGTTTGGGATAAACTGAGCACTTAGACAAGCCCTACTAAATTTATATTTTCAGCCAATTCGTATCTTTCAACGCGTAACGGCTAACAAATGGAAACATCTACCCTGTCTGGACATGTCACTTGATGTTTGTTGCGCATGTAGGATAACTTGGGCAGTCAGTATGTAACGTATATGGTTTTATAAAAAAAAGTTTATTAGTTATATAAAATACAATTATGTTGATTTCGGTTGGTTTTGTTTCGGTATTGTTGTATTTATATAGGAAAATACAGGAAACTACATTGCGTACTTTCGCTGCCAACCATACAAGCAGTAAGGCAACTATAGTTAATGTTGATTTATATGCAGTAATGGCTAGTGATAATTTTCAAAGGTTACGTTTTTAGTATTCACATTATCCCGAACGACCCGTATGTACCTGTGTATGTATGTATGTATGTGTACCTGTGTGAAAGTGCTGCAGTTACACGACGTGCTGAAAATTATGAATGTGAGACTTTTAGGCCAAATTCAAGCACATTCAGTTGATTAGATTCCTAAACTAACCTTGATGGCATTGGACCTGAGATACGAGTAATTTAAAGATGTTATAAGGGCACCACTCCAGCATGTACCAGTCTGAGGGCACCAGCATAAAGCATCTCAGGGTGTTTTAGAGTTCAATGTAACAGTACCTCATGACTATAAATACTGAGTGTTGCCAAAGAGGAATGCCAATACATTTAAGAAAAACGCACACTACCATTGGTTCAACTCTGGGGTTTATTATGTACAGTAAAATGCATATGTTACACAACCACAAGATTACTTTTAAGTGGATTTTGCAACGGGACACCTGAAGGGTGCAAGAAGTTACCGAGTCACATTGTTGACACTTCAAGATACTTGCACATTAAAAATAAATTAATATAAATGTTCTGGAGAAGTAAAGTTGAGACGAACAGATACTGTACCTAATCACATTTTTCACTCTCCAAGTAACTATAAATGTCATTACTTTTCGCATTACCCTTTTAAAAGCAAATGTAATGTATTTAATTTAAAGATGGTTCTAGTTCTTATTCCCAGAAGGACGAACATTTTCTATAAAATATTGGTGATTTTTTTATACATTTAGTGCAAACACTTTGTTTTCCTGTGTTGGCTATCTTGCAACATTGCTGTCGTTACAATCATAGGTTACGGCGCTGGTTTTTTTTTTTAGAAGTGATTGCAGCATGGTTAAATTGTGTTGTATATTATTGTGATATTTGTATTATAATGGAGGAATTGCCAGAAGAAACAGAACCTTATATGGGGAGAAAATAAAGTAGCATTTACATCGTCATCTGCGCAAAGTGGAACGCCGACAAACCACCTTACAATCATTGTCATGCCCATAATGTCAGTTTTTTTTCTAAATGCAGCTGAGTGAAAACTGAAAATAATCATTATTTGAGGTGTGTGTTGCGTGCTGGAAAAAATTAATGTTTTCATAGTAACGTATCAGCTTATATGGCTTAAATGGTGAAATATTATATACTTACTACGTGTATGAAAGTTAACTCGTGTCTCGCACGGAAATAGTTAATTACTAAATAATTAATATCTATTGATAGTGATAAAGCACCCCACTCAACCAATTTTTTCTCTGGACTTTGCTAAACTAAATTTAATAATTTAATTAGGCGTACACATATTGTTTACATCCATAGACCTACAAAATACTTCAATTGAAGATTAAGTGTTTTTATATTGTAAAATTGTATTATTATGATAGTAAAAACAGTTTTGTACTGTAAAATTTCCTAACTTATTGAAATATCCTAATCATGTTTTACTCAAAGTAACTAAAAAAGTAACTAGTATATAGTTACATATCTAAGAATTTTAACTATAACTGGTTAATTTTTCAGTGGAGTAACTTGTAGTTGTAACTGGGTTACATTTCCAGTTAAGTTGCTGTAACTGTAACAGAGTTACTTTTTAAAAGTAACTTTCCAATCCCTGCCTATTCTGGTCGCTACATTTTGAGTTTTAAGTCTTGTGCCTGGTAACTTGTAGGCACAGTCGTAGAAGAACAGATCTGGACACTCGCCTATCTACCAATGTATTTTGCTTGACCCCCTTGTTGTTTGGCTGTAATTCGTCAAGTTACCGAGAATGTTGTACTTTTTGGCGCTGTAATCCGGGCGGTCGGACTCAAACTCCGCCCATTTTTTTCATTGTTAACATTATAAAGTAAATAAGTATTTCTGGAGCCGTGATTTAAAATTGTGAGCGA
The DNA here is from genome assembly GCA_003012365.1 of Medauroidea extradentata. Classification (NCBI taxonomy): domain Eukaryota; kingdom Metazoa; phylum Arthropoda; class Insecta; order Phasmatodea; family Phasmatidae; genus Medauroidea; species Medauroidea extradentata. The sequence continues at coordinate 1,251 of PNEQ01093542.1, read as the reverse complement.
AGGAAGTATTTCATAAATTAATAAAAAATAGGTTTTGATAAATTGTTTACCTTAGTGGGAGGGAAGTGGGCGGAGTTTAAGCTCGACCGCCTGTATTACAGCGCCAAAAATGTATAGCATTCTCGGTAACTTATTGAACTGCAGCCAAACAACAAGGGGGTCAAGTTTCCAGGCGAGTGTCCAGGCCTGTTCTTCTATGGCCATGCTTGTAGGTATGGCCGTGGATGTTTTCCATATTCACATGACCCATGTCATGTGTAAGGAAGTGATATTTGTTAAACCTGGCAGCCTGCCACTTGAAGGTGAGTGAATGTCCTTGTTCCATGCTGTCATTTCATGGTGTTTGTGTGGCCTTTCGTATGTAAGCAATCTGTTTGCCTGAGCATTGTATGGGCTAAAGTCATTAATTTTTAAGTACAGTGAACAAACTATTTTATTTAGGGTCACTTTTGATAGAAAAGGTATTATGTAAACCACACAAAAATTGGCCTATATACTTTTTTGAAGTTCCTGCAAGAATAAGTAATACTTGTTGTGCAAAATATTTATGAACTTTACTTTTTATTATAAAAATTGAACATTTCTTGTAAAAACATTGTGTGTATCCAGCAGAAACAAAAAGACCAACCTGCAGGGGAATCTAGTAATTAGGAACTTGCATGAGATTATATTAGAATTAAAATATACAGTGAAACCTCTTTAATACAAACCTGAAGGGACCAAAATTTTGGCTGTTTGTAATAATGAGGTTTGTATTAACAGGTGTTCACTAAAACTTTAAAAAGTGTTAAAATTTTATTTATATTGTTTATCCCCATAAAACAAACAGTCTTATTACCACAATGACTTCCTTTTACTAGAAAACTTCATATTAGCGTATATTGTTTTATTAAAAATAAAATTGTTATTGAACACTAAAGTAATTATTTAATTTCTCATCTCATTCCAAGGGGAATCAAAATCACTTTGTATTAATGAAAACTTTGTATTAACAGGGTTTGTATTAACGAGGTTTCACTGTAGGTGTGTGTGTGTGTGTGTGTGTGTGTGTGTATATATATATATATATATATATATATATATATATATATATATATATACAGGGTGGACCAGAATTCATGTGCCAAAGTCCGGGAGGGGATTCGTTATGGAAAATAAGGTGGGGTATATAAACCAACACTATTCTGTGGTAAATATTAAGGGAGCTACGCCACGTTGAAAAACATAATTTTTTAAACATTTTTCGAAAAA